>JAAOAU010000653.1:0-85752 GCA_013186845.1 Fusarium sterilihyphosum
GCTAAAAGCTTAATAGCCTAATAGGGCTAATAGTAAGGGAAAAAATAAAATATAATAATTACGGTTATTGGAGTATCTCTTTCTTAGCCAATTAGTGCTTAAAGAGACCCACTTCTAACACCGCCGTTCGAGGTATATATCTCTACGCCTAGCGCTACTTTGTTCTCAGAAAAGCCTAAAGTTTCTTTCATTTATCGTTCCAACTTATACAATGGAAAGCCTACCTCAAGCAAATTTACGACGTCTAGTCTCGCATTTAACCACTGAATATGCTTACACCACCGGAATAAGCGAGCCGATTCCTCGAACGCCCCTGGCAACGTATGCATGTATTTCTCGCAAATGGCAGAGGGCCGTAGAACCCATCGTGTTCCGCACCTTAAGATTGACCCCTGCAAGGCTTGATATCGCCAAAGCCTACAGCTACCTTCACTCAACTCGTCTTGCCTATATGCGCCATATTTATTTCAACATCGAGTTCCTTGGACATGACCTACATGTATCCACTAATGCTGAGGATTATGACGACCAAGTCTTTTTTAATAAAGCAATGGGTCAGCTTTTGAGCCTTCTTGCGCAGGCCCCTCGACGAGAAATCCCCTTGATTGATCTGATACTTAGCATTTCCTCTCCAACAGAACACTGTATCCCATGGGATAGCTATGTGGAGTCGGAAGAGAATCAAGTACTATCAGGCAAGGTCCGGAAGAAATACCTGGAGCTTTCTGAAGGTTGGGATATAGGTATCCATGCTCTGTCGGAGATATCTTATTTCAAAATAAGCTTGGACTCGAGAGCTCTTCTTTTCGCACCAGCAATAATCAATCTTATGGCCAGTAGGATGGCGCGTCTGAGAAAGGTTGAATGGACGCTCGATGATGCTGAAAAACTGGACCCCAACATTAGAATTGCACAGAGAACGGGTAAGGATCATACGTTTGTGTTTCGTTATTCTTTCGTATTGACATTCCTGTGAATAGCGTTTGCCCGTACGTTAACGTCTTTACCTTCATCAATTGAAGAATTCAGACTGGAATACATCCGAGAGCCGCCTAGAGATCGTACGTTTCGGCCTGCGAGTATTCTGCCTCCTGATGCCAGGGGCGACATTCTAAGTCAATAGCTTCGCCAGCTATCACAAAGACTTGGCCTAAGGGGATTCCTCGTTCAAGCCAGCGTTGATACCACTATCCTTTGGCCTAGCTCCCAAGATATGGAGTGTAAACCAACCTGGCCAACCTTGGAGCTTCTCCGTGTTGAGATCAACGACGTATTGCCGTCTGGCGAGTGGGTTGAGATACGAGACCCTGAGGACTCGAACGACGAACTCGCTGAAGATACAGATGAAGACGAGAGATTGGAAATTGAAGTACCCGGCGAGGAACATGGAAGGCGATTTAACCCCATATTTAACCCAGTACATTTTGATCAATTTGCTCTCGCTGTTGCAAGAGCTGCCAGCCAAATGCACAAGATTGAGGAAATGTACCTAGCCTATCAAGGATATGCGCCAATGAGCATAGGGTTTGTCACTCGTGACTGCTTCACTTGGGAACGCAAGAGAAAGCCTCACTTGGAGTTTTGTGGAGAGGCGGCCTCAATTATGCACCTTAGCATGGAGACGATGGAAGCTTGGCGTGGCACACTGGCACAACACAATCTGGAATGGAATGTGCATTTCGCAGATAATGGAAGCCAGTATCATATGGGTGACTCTTAACTATATATTAAGGTGTGAGGCGCGTGATGTGAGCATCAGCGGTGGGGTCTATCAACTCAAAATAACACTCTTCTCAAATCAGTTCAGGCAGCATACCAGCTACCCAACACAATTGGTATAGATTAATACTATGGCTCTACTAGTATATAAGTTACATGGACTCCATCCATAGCAGGTTCATTAATTGCTTATGCCTCCCAGAGCATCTTTTCCGCAGTAACAGAAGTGACCTGTGTCCTTATCCTTGTACCTTTGTGTAAGTTGTTGGAATTGTGGTTCAAATGGCCGATCCCAAAAAATACCTTTGGTGGGTGGCGGAAGTTATTCAAGGGTGTTTCTGCAGTCCAACCTTTGTTGTCGTTGAATTCGCGGACTCCCGCCTGTATACCTTGAGCATCCCTATCGAATGCCAGCCATGAAACCTTTGCTCTGTAGTAAGGAGCAGGTTTATCACCCCAGGACCCGATCCTGATAGTGCAGCCATACTTAGTCACTCTGATGACCTTGCACTCCAACTCACAATGCTCAACATCCGTTTTCACAGGCGTTATCCATGTGAACCAGCAAACGACCTGTGGCTCAGACATGTATGGCGTGGAGAAGCTGACATGACAGACGGCATCCTGAAATTGCTCTCTACTAAAGACATCCATTGAGTCAACATTGCCATGTTCAAAATGAATGTCCGGGTGATACAACGCCATCCAGTTAGTATCGAAAGCGTACATTGTGTACTCCCAACTTTGCATATTCATCTGAAAGCCTTGCCGAGTGATGTTCTCGGGCTGGACTAGCATCCTCGGAGAGTATGGGCCAGCGAAATCGAAAGCTGTGATGCCAGAAAGGATCACAGGTGGGAAGTCAAATGGCTTTTCAAATCGAACATGGACATCAATTGTACATGGAACAGTAGGAGTCCACTTGTTCTCAGCACCAAGAATAACATGACTCTCTATATGTTGACGCGGCCTCTCATTCGAGGTAGCCACTGGGGTAGAGATGTGCGGCGGTGCCAAATAGATGTCCTCAAATTGAGCGAGTAGGAGGTCGGGCTTTCTGGAGATATCTGCAAAGGCATCGTCATCCCACCCAAAAATGGCTGTTGCAGCCTGTGCGACGCCCCGACGAATATCGCTTTTGTTGTTGTCACTCCAGTACTCGGCTACCTCATCCCAAAGATCCCTTGGCTGTTTGTTGGTCTTCGATGCCGATTCTTTGACTCGTGAAGGTTTCACGGCTCGTCTACTTGGCCGCCCAAGACCCCATCGGGCACTAAACTGTAGATCGTTTTCCTTTAGGCTCATGTCGAGTGTTCGCTTCATTGGAAGGCCATATGTTTGTGAGGCTTGGGAGGGTAAGATGGGCTGGCTCTCTGAGTCGAACAGTTCGGCTTCAGAGATGAGAGAAACGTCGAATTTACCGAGGGTATCAGTCGAAACGGTTGGGCCAACCGAAGATACAGTAATGCCAGTCATGAGTTTGCTGCGTGAACCTGCAGCTGGGGGGTTGAGGAGAGCAGTGATGTTGTTTCCGCTTCGAAGTGGATCTTCAGATTGCTTGTCTGGTCCAGGTCAGTTTATGATACAAGTGATTTCAGTGGAACTGGCGCTTACATTCTCCCCAGAGTGTGCTGCTAACATTGTCATAGATCTCTTGTATTATAAATGCCGCGGAGGGGTGCGGGCTCTTGCCCATAGCAATTGTGACAAAGAGCTTACTCTTCATGTCCTTGCTGCCACTTAGCTGCATGGGCTTTGAGTAGATGGGAGCCTCGGCTTTGCTTGATACCGACACATGAGGTATTCTGGTAACGTCCCCGTTGATTCCAAGTGCTTGAAGCGCTTTGGGGTCCCTGACAATTGCTGGTGGGTTGATTGCAGCCTCAGATATAGGGATAATGGACTGAACGTGGAATGAGAATATCGCAGGTCTGACAACCCATGGCGTATCATGGGAGGACTCGACTGACTCAGGAACTGTTGGTAAACCGCCTGATATCAGATTTAGAAGATGATATGTCTTGTCACTCTTCTTATCTTCTTTGAGGAGCAACTGACACATTGCATCGAAACCTAGTGGTCCTGTGTTCTTGTTTGCGGGGTAAGAACCAAACGAAACGGTGATGTTGTGTGAACAAGCCTCAACCCGCACTGTCCCATGAACTGGAGGTCCTTCAAGATAAAGCATGGCACCCAGACTGGCGCGGAATGTCCAAGCCAGCCAGCCATACCCAATTTTGACTTGGGCATAAACTGACACCGCGACATCGGCCGAGAAGTAGAATGGTGCAATGTTGATCAAGAAGTCGGCCCACGCGTTGAAAGAAGCTTGGATGATTCTAGTCGTATAACTAGCGGTCATATTTGCGCCGGCCATGATGACATCCGGCGTTATGGAAAAGTATGCACCGCCTGAAATACTGACCCCACCTCCGACATTCCACCAGACTTGAAGTCTTTCGGGCTTTGGATAGTACTGCGGCGGGTTGAACCGAGGATGGTAGCCGCCAACGGTAAATACCCAGTCGCCGGCAGCCTTTGATGGATCCCACCAAGTGGCAATGGCAAAGCCGCCCGAGAGATGGCAGGCGGGGTCCAGAATGAAAGACTGGGGGCCAAGACTAGACTCGATGACCATCGACCCTGTGTTAAAGTCGACGGAGCTCTTGAGACCAATGTCAACGTTCAGATATGCCTTCTTCGCCTCACCACTGGGAGGCATCTGAACCTTGCCCTGACCATATATGTCGAGTAATACCTTGGGGGTAACCGTAGCTATCACAGCAGCGGAGATGTTTACAGTCTCACAAATAACGGCCTGTAACACAGGAATAAGTTAGAGCGTCATGCAAGCAGAAAGAAGACACCAATGTTTATCTCACCTCCATGCCCATCGCTATCCACGTGTTTCCCGGGGAGTCATAGAACCATCCCTGGTTGAGGAAATCATCCAGAATCTTCAGAGGGTCTTTTGAAACGGTGCCAATCTCTTGCAATGATCTTGGAGTTTGGGCACAAAAGGGAAAGGCTGCAATGTGGTTCAAATCAGGGGCACGAATGGCAGTGTTGTACCCAATACCTGCCTTGACCCCAGAAATTTCAACTGCTCCGATTTTTGCAAGAGGCCCATTTAGCTGTACATAAGCAAAAAAACTGACTGCACCCGTGCTCTTTGTGTGGGAATACTTGCCAAGTCCGAGTATGGAGTACTTCTTGAATGCGACTGTGGCACCGCCAGAGAATACCTCTTTTGCTTGGTCTTGGCTGCTTTCCTTGATCAAAGTTCCAGCCATGCGTAATGGAGATGATTCAAGCCCAAGGGCTAGTCCGGATAGGCTGATATCAACCTGGGCATTCCCAAAGTCAAGTAGATGGCCAGCTTTGGTAAAGTCTGCGTAGATAGTGAGGCCGACCAGACTCACACTGAAGGTCCCAAGCTGAGCTGTAGCTGTAAGGATGATGCTCAACCTGTTCTTGCTGAAACCGAGGCTGATGCCCGAGATGCTCACTGGCCCTACTTGCTTCTTCAGGGGTGCAGCATCTCCTGAATGTTCGCTCTCCCTAT
Organism: Fusarium sterilihyphosum; assembly: GCA_013186845.1. Taxonomy (NCBI): domain Eukaryota; kingdom Fungi; phylum Ascomycota; class Sordariomycetes; order Hypocreales; family Nectriaceae; genus Fusarium; species Fusarium sterilihyphosum. The sequence continues at coordinate 5,285 of JAAOAU010000653.1, forward strand.
CGTTTTCTGCAGTCTTTTTGTCGCCTGAGTTCTTTCCCTTACCTTGAAAAGAATAGTCGAGAATGACCTTGGAATCGTCAACAACAAGGAAATGACACCCAGGCTTGAGAATGACACCACTTGAACCTGGAGCATCCCCCAAAAGATTTCTCTCGGTGGGAGGGGCGGTTGGATCTTTGAAGTGTAGAGAATGCTTCCCAGCAAGGAATTTGTTTAGTATATCAACATCGGATCGGGTAAGCCCAGCTGCCTTTCCCTGCTCGGCTTTGCCCCCGTCGACCCATACAAAGTGTAGCTCATCGAATGGCTGGACTAGAGCTGAGACGAAAGCAGAGGCCTTCCCAGTCAGGTTGATATCCGCCAGTCTGAAGAATAGGACTCGCTTGGTAGGGTAAGGGTTGGTCTCCGAAACCTTGGATCTCTTCGGCTTCAAATGGGCAAAGATGATGGTCAAGTCCCTGGTGATGTTGATCTCGCAGACCAAGATGACACAACCATCAACTTGGCCGATTCTGAGGTCTACCATGGCATCACTTTCGCTAGCAAATCCAGATCCACCATGACCAAATGCAATGTCCGTGAGGCAGCTTGGAAGATTATCTAGTAGTTCCTTTTCGCAAAACTCCGAAATGATGCCAGAGAGGCTCGCCGTCTGTGGCACATCCCTCTTGAGGGTTGCATTCAAGTTCCAGTTCCCGTCGCCCTCACTACGGTAGTGAAAGTCCAAGCCAAACTTGCCAAGTTTGAGATCACCTTCAAGCTCGATAGAATTTCTCTGCCCGCCAAGCTTGTAGAGGTAGGAGAGCGACAGGTAGTTGATCTTAACCTTCTCCATTATATCCAGGATCTCTTCATCACAGTCATTATCAAAGAATTCATAAAGATGGCCGAAGCTAAGCTGATTAGCAGAGCCTGCCAGGAGCCACCCTTGATCGTTATATTGAACAGACATGGCCATCCGAATCGGATACTGGTCCTTACTTCGTGGCACAAGGCGAAAGCTGAAGCTCGTGACGAAACGGAAGCTCTTTTTGGCAAAGCCATACTCGAAAAGTGCCATTCCAGTGTCGAGCTGTATATCCGGAAGGCCTGGCATGTCACTTGGCTTAAGCTTGGGTTCTTGATCTCGCACTTTCGCAAGGACGCCCTCGAACTTGATTGCTGATGCATCCACTGTTAGTGATAGGGTGACAAAGTCTAAACCGCCAGGGGAGTCCCCCTGAAGCTGTTTGCCAGAGAGAGTATAGTAGAGGTCATTTAAGCGGATTCCCTTGTCCTCTTGGAATCCGATGGGTAGCATAAGGAGATGGTCCTCATACACAGGGTATAGCGCCATGTCGGGTTCGCTGAGGGATTTCATACGTGGAAACAAATTACCACTGAATTGCGGCTCGGGACCCAGACGAACAGTGACCAAGAAAGGGGCTGATGCGAGATTGACCTGAAAATCGATATCAACAGAGTCCTTTCGTCCTCCACCGCGAGTGAATACAATCTTTCGAAGCATGATGTTAGAAGCAGATGGGATGTATTGCTTCACAGAGGGAACTGGTATATCCAAAGGGAGAAAACCCGTTACAAAGTCGCAGATTGAGCCAATATCGGTCCCACCATTTCCGGCCATTCCTTGAGTTTCGGGGGCCAACAACATTAAGACCATCTGAGTCTTTTGCGGTGTGATAATTATGGAAGCCCAGAACTTGAGAGAGTCAGTGGATTTGTTTGCGACTGTAACTTTGGCTCTGACTGTAAGCTCCGACTCGACAGCGGCAAGATACTTGTCATTTACTTTGGTCTCCATGCTGTATGTCTTGCGCAAGATGACTTGTATTGGGGAGTTCACAGACAGATCGACGAATCTTCCAAATTTGGCAAAGACTTTGTTAAGCCACGTTGGACTCTCTCCTAGGTGTTGGGCCTGAGAGAACTGAAGTCGAAGAATAGTGCGATGTATGCTGCCGCTCGGTATGAACCAGACTGCATTTCGACTGGCACCATGTGACCCAGAATCTAGAGTGAAACCTTGATTCAACGCCTCCTCAGATAAAACAATGTTGGACGGATTCCACTGTAAGAAGTTGAATATATCTTTCAGAGTCATCTTCCATGCCTTTGCCGCTTCGGGATCAAGACCAAACACAAGCATATTCTCAATGGCTACTCCTGTACCGCCGGATTGAACTCCAAGAGACCGTCTGCCCAGATCAGTGCGGAACTGAAGCATCTCAGAGAAGGCATTCGATCCTGGATTGCTAATGGAAGCTAGTTTTGGTTCAATAGCAATCAGATTTGTTTCGAAGCTGAGTTGCGTAATATCCTTCCTGGAAGCCCGAGCACCAAAACGCATTCTTCGGCCAGCCTTGAATATTGCACCGAACCAGCTCGACATCTCATCACTGGCGTCAAGCTCATAGTCAGAAAGCTCGTCAGAAGCGGGCACTCGAGAGAGTATTAAGGCTGGAAATGCGAGAGAACGTAGGAAGCGACAGAGATATTGATCTTGTACTTCAACTGATGTCTGTGGGTCGAGATCGATGAAAGTCGCTGGAGGCACAAAGAAGAAACGGTCATCCGGGGTATCTTCTTTCGGTGCGATATCTGTGTTATTTTCGGAGTGCACGCGTTGAAGTTCTGTTTGAGAGTTGGAGAATTCCACCTCGTCCTCGTCCTCATTCTCATCCTCATAACCCCTCCGCTTCTTCTTGCTCTTCGGTTTGTTCTTTATAGCCATCTTCGTAATAACCGGCTGGGTGACCTTAGTATCATTGGATACTTCTGGATTCAATTTGTCTTTGAGTCTCTGCGACCTTCTTCTTTCTACAGCCTGATGCTGTTCAAGCCGAACATGCCTCACTGGTGGCGGGATTTCAGTCGGAACAATTGCGTCCATGTCTTGAAAGGTTGTTTTGACCATCCTGACCTCCTCATCCTGTGTCTGGGCAAAGTAGACAGCACGTAGCTTCTGGCCCGATGAAATCGCGAAGTATTTGGCCAACGTGCTGGGACAATCCGCATAATCAAAAGGACGCATGGTGCTCAAATGATACCAACGGGGCATCAAATAGCTAACCAAGTATCTCTTGAATTTCTCTGCTGTCATGCCCTTCGTTTCGGCAAAGAACTTGTTTTCCGATTTCTCGGACAGCCGCTCACACTCTTCCACAAAGGCACGATTCTTCATATCAGTTACACCTCCAGGGTCCATAAAATCTTGGTCATCAATCATGGACAGCCATGGAGGGTAATTAGCTACAAGAAAGTCCAGCGGCTTTTGGCCTTCCAATTGCATCGCTTCAGCGGCTTTCCATTGTTTCCAGGCGTCTATGGCCAGCAGAACCTCGGGTTCTAGGGAAGGTCAATCTCTTATCCCAGCAGTTTGAAGCGTTGATATACTCACTTGGGTGGCGCCAATCGTCCCTCACGCCGTTGGAGACGAAAATGTACTCGGGATCAAAGGAATAAAGCATCTCGAATGGAGTGGACTGTCGCGCACCGTGGTGGGACATCTTCATGGTCTTGACTTTTGTTGGAAGCCTCTTCTTAGGATCATCAGCACTTGGTACAGTCGACCACTTGAGCACCATTTGCTCTGTGGACTCGCTGAGATCGCCTGCAAAGTAGTGCGATACCTGTGCCTTCTCTGTGTTCTTCCATATGATCATGCAGGCTATCGATGAGTTGTTGTTTTTTGTATCTGCTTTTGGAATGAATCCCACTGGATCGTCGCTCTGTGAATCCAAATTTGTGTCCGAGTCCTGGCTTGTTTCAGCCTCTTTGGCTTGTTCTTCCTTCATAATACCGTTCACTATGACGAACGGACTTCCAAAGTCCCTCTTGTCCCATCCCCACTTTTCAAGCTCTTTATATGTGTAGTTACCACAAATATACATATCAGCCATAACGCAGAACATCGAAGGACGACGTTCTTTCAGATACTCGGAGACCTCCTTGGGATCTGTCAGATCCCCAGCTGACTTGGTACAAGCCTGTTGGCCATAGAAGAAGTCAAAACCGAGTAATGTGCTGTGATGGGCGTGTATTGTAGCAATGACAGGACTTTGTACTCCAACTGCCGTCGACCAGCTGCCCTTCTTCTTAATGCGAAATTCATCGGCATCTCTGATCCATAATGCGGGAGGACGATTGACATTGCCAGTCGCATTGCTCAGCTCCTTTTCGGTGTGACAATCATCCCAGTATGGCATATAAATATGGGCTCCCGGGTTTAAAAAGCTTGGTGAATACGCTCCCATTAACTCTTCCCACTTGGTGTTGAGTTCTTGGTCGATGAACTGATCTTCGCCCTTGTTTTGCAGTTTTCTGTTCCACTGATTTTGGATGTCATCGTCGAAAAGCTGCACTATACCACCTACATGATCCGCGTCAAAATGCGTGACGACAAGACCGTCGAACTTGATATCTTCTGGTAGCCCATAATGAGTTTTGAGTTTGCCGCGAACTTTGTTGATCCAGAAACCACCGTAGTGTTGAAACCCACCGTCAACAAGAACAACTTTTTTTGGAACTGGTTGGGCGTTGACGATTTCTAGAAGAACATGAATAGCGGAATCGCCGGCATCAATGTTGAGGTGCCACGAATCAACGCGCCAAGTCATTGTGTTCGGTACAGAGTCAGAGTTTTGAACTTGGGTGACGATGATGGACTGCGAATGTGTTGAGGTTTGCTAGACAACACAAGGAATTGAGCTAACAGAAAAGGGTCACCCAGAGAAGCACCATCGCTTCCAATGTCCACTCACTCTAGATCATTGTTAACATGTACTGTACATTCGTCTGACTACCAAGCTAGTGAGTCCTGGAAATGGGGGCGCCCAATTGTGTCTCAGTTTGCAGACGTGGACTCAACCTATTGGCTCCCAAACGAACTGGAGTGGCCGTCATCTACATGGAATCAATAGTCTGTTCCTGTGCAGCTGCCTGCAGCAATCACATTATATCACATTTTCAGCGTTTGTACTCTTACGTGATGAGAGTCTCCACAGCGGAACTGTTCAGAGGGTCATAGCGTGGCCGGTACCTTTCCTAGCGAGCCAATGACAGTGGCATGCAGGGTTTAGAACAACGCTGAGAGCATGATAACGCGTAAGCGATGGAAGTATGGAAGAGTCGAGACCTGAATTAAATGGTCGTCGTTATCTACTCCCCACTCGATACCACGACTGTGAGCCTTTGACTAGCTATGCCGCTCCGCTCCAACAGGCAAAATAACCTTGCCAGCAATGCCATTCTCTGTCGCTGTAATTGTGACCTTGACTTCGAAGACAGTTTCGAGCGGGGAATCTCGCGACTTCCATTTACCCGATAGTCCTGGGATCAAGACACACATACCGTTGATGTCGCTTACTGTCCAAGTACCTGCCTCGCCTCGAGGCTTTACAGAAACCCGCAGCTTCTGGTTCTGATGCACTTGAATCCCCGCCCGCCATCGTGCTCGATTAAGTAGCTTTACCCCAGATCCTGAATAGCCCGTAATTCTGTCCCCAACTTCATCAATTTCTATAGTCACTTCCGATATCGTGGTTATGGTCATGATGCCCTTGAATTGCCGTATCCTTAGTTCCAGATCAAGCTTCGTGCTGTCAATTTTTGACTTGTTTATAACGTCAACAAAGTTATGTTTGGTAACAATGACCACGTACGACATGGTGTAAGCGACATCAGGGTCTTCTTCAGCCTTCTCGGAAATTGGGCTTGTGGGTTGCTTTTGGAGCACCAGAGGAACAGCCTTGTGTGGGGGACTCGGCACAGCGACGATATACTCTTCTGCCGACTTGAGCTGTGCCTGTCGTAGAGCTTCAAAACTCGCAACAGCGTGGATGGTATATCCGTACTGCTCATTTGGATGCCTCTTGACGACCATGAGATTGCTAGTCTCTCGGATCACTGGATATGGTCTGGACCAAAGCCCCAACAGTGAATTGGTGTTACTCATAACTTTTTCCACGTCCGCTTGGCCCATCAACAATGTCTGTGAGGTGTCTGGCACGACCGGCCATTTAGGAAGAGGCTCTCCCTGACGTAGTTTAGTGATAGACATCTTGAGAACACTGGATCCCATATTCAAAGCAAAAAGAACTGGGCCCGGTGTTTCGATCCTGTTGACTTTAGATTTGTCTTTCATTGTGGTCATGATCATTTGCATCAGATCCACAATGCGGATGATCTTGTTGTCCCAGTCGTAAATCTGTGACCCCCCTTTGCCTCTGTGAAACTGGCTGGTCGGGGCTTGTAGAACTCCCCATTTTGCATCTGCGCCAACATGGTCAGGGTCGATGTCCCAGAATCCAGATATCTCTAGTGTAGTGGCACGAAGTAATGTTCCCAGAGCAAAGCATTGCTGATGAGGTGGTTGCGCAATTGTAATCGAGTCTAAGAGGTAAATTGGGTCGGCGTTGGCGTTTTCCACTTGTTTCGCCATTTCCTCCTTTGCTTCAGAGCTTGTCTTGGTCGGGATGTCGTCTACTGTTGCAACATCTTCCGGACATCGATCCAGCAGTATCATGATGGTGTCCTTGGCAATACGCCTGGTCGATAATATCTCCAGCTTATCTCCCTTCCAGCCCTTGGGGAAAGGTGCTGATATGTTGAGATCTTTCCAAGACATGACAGTCGAACTTCTAATAAACAGGCCAAACTTTGGCATCTGCGGTTTATGGGCTGCCTTCTCAAAGCTCAATTCCCTCTTTTCGTATTCGTCTACGGCGTTTTTGATCATCAACTTGAAGACATCCTGGCCCCCAATCTCGAGTGTATTCCCTACACTCAAGGCCCCGTCAATCATGGCGTTGATCCAATTTGGATCTACATAGAAGAAACGCATCGTTTCTTCAGGAAGATGTGAAGGGTCTGTGATGAGGTAGTGGATCGGGATGCAGTCGAGGTACTTGAAGTCCAACAGTTGCTTGAGAATGACAGGAAACGTGCTAGAGTTTGGAGTGTTGAGCTCGTTGAAGATTTGTGCTTCACCCGTTGCTGAGGTTAAGTCTTGAGATGAGGCGGCCTGCTCCACTTGCGTACACATTGAATCAATAACTTTCATGGTGGCCTCCGTATTAGACATGAACTTGTGTTTCGTGGTGAGGCCAGGCATAGCACCTGATCTGAAAGCTCTGGGGAGCTCAGGCGGTTGCGAGCTTAGTGCTGGATTTCTTGCTGTATTTCCATAGAAGGATGCGGTTCGCGAGGACTCGATAAACTCGTGTAAGGCCTGGAAGCTCGCCTCGCCATCGAAATGATTGCTAGACAAGCTTTCAACGATAGCTCCATCCACAACCTCACGCCGAAGCTTGGTCACGGCACTGCTAAACTCTTGGTTGCTCAGACTTAACAGACGGCCAAGTTGCCAGGCACTGGAGTAGGATATATCGACAATTCCCAGATCTCTATCCATAATCTCAAAGTCTTTCCCGTGCAGAGACTGTGCATAACCTTTCCGCTCCGGGGTCTGGGCAGTTTCAGATCTGTCCAGCTTCAAGACCCTCTGCATCTGCTGCTGGAAGTCGTCCAGGAGAATATTGTCTGCCACGGAAACAGGCGTGAGGGGACCACGAGAGAACGCCGGGACAATCTCGCCCGTTTGCAAAACATGCCTGACCACTGAGTAACCGTCGACTAGTCTGTTCTTCATAATCTGTGTCGATTTGGCAAACAAGACATTGTTTTCGTCAAGCTTGGCGATCATCTCTTGAGGGGCACGAAGCATCCGAAAGTCATCTTGCCATTTCTGCCCCAATGCCTCATCAGGAACTGAGGTGCCAGTCTTATTAGGAGGTCCCTTGGCCAGTCCCCTAAACACTTGGTTAAAGGTAATAGGCGACGAGGGCGGGACATCGTATGTCCATGAGTATAGCGAGATCAAGGCGACAGCCTCTGTCTGGTGATCGATGCGGGCGGCAAGGTCCTCCCAACCTTCAAGGGATAGCAAGTGCACTACAATTGTTGTGCGAGTTGTGGTATCTGCCGGTGGTGTTCGGTGAGATATGACAACCGAATGAGTCTTTGCATCTAACCCATCCGAGTCTCCAAAGTCCTTCCGGAGATGGGCAAGATATTTGTAACGAGAGATGTCTCCAGGGGCCCCCTCAGGAAGTTCGAGTTTGCCGTTCTCATTGTACTTGTCGTGAACGAGTGGTTTGAAAACTTCTGGCTTGACCAAGATAACGTTGAGACTTACTTTATCCATCTCCTCGGTAGAGACAAAAGGCTTGTCATCATGTTTGACGGTGTCGTTGCCGATGCCTTTGGGCGACTCTTGAAGGGGGAACTTGGTAGACTTGTCGCCGTGCAGGATGAGGTCAGCGAGCTTCACACTGAATACTCCAGTCGTCGGATCTCTAGATGACCCCAGAATCAAGTTTGAGTCGCCAAGCAGCTCTCCTTGCTCAAATGCGAACAGGGCAACCCATGGCACAATGCCGTCGTCTTGCTTAGCAGGCTTCCGTTCTTCCTTCTGAACATATCGTTCCCATGGCAGTGATGGTTCTCGTAGGGTAATGTAAGGCAGAACATTGTTTGCCTCGATGCTGCCAGGTGTTGGATAGACGGACAAAACATCTTGCTCGGGAATGACAAATCGAGGGCCGTCAACAGTAAACTTTCTGTTTGGCGTGGACTGGTTTTGGACCTCATTCTTTCCATGTCCTTGTATTTCTACCTCCTGCTTGATTGAGATAGTGTAGTCTCCAGCTGGAAGAGAAGGGACATTATAAGATTGGAGCTGCAGTATTTGTCCCTGAGCACCTCCATCTAGCTCTTGTAATCGATGTCTCGCCTCAAGGGCTGCTTTTTGCCTCGCTCTGGGAGTCATGTTTAGGGTAGCAGGGTCATGAGAAATCAGCGATTTGTCAGAAGTCCAAGTTATTGGCCAGGGAATTCAAATCATAGAATCAATCAGTTTCTCTTCATACAAGAGGCTGAGTTCACTTGACTCTGAGTATATGTCGGGAACAATTAATTCCCTGTGCGTTCCACCAAGACAATACTTGAAATGAGAACAGAGTCAACTGACCAGGTTGTAGGGATACTTTGTCAATGTGGGGCTTTCAAAGACGAATTGAGACAAACCTGCAGATGTACTGTACTTGTAGCGCCTGGGCTTTGATTGTGACACTTTTTAGTGGGTGCACATGGCCTGAGCATTGCAGCACTAGCTCCCAGACTATTGAGACTAGCTTCTTCCATTGGTAAAGTTCCCGAAGCTCCAAGCCCCCGACCAAATGCGAATCCATATCGTTTACTCCGTACTCTGTAACAAGTCGTCTGGTCGTTTTGTTTGATTTCCAAAGTGTACGCTTGAGGGTACTAAAAGGAAGGCCGATACGTAGCTACTCTAACGAATGACAAGACTGATACTGATCACAAACTCTTTGATCGATCATGAGTTCGGCAGTTTGCATTCCAATCCAGGTTTCGACATTTACGCTCAATGCGGCCGTCGCCAACTCAGGCAAAGACGTGCCCAATTGGTGCGTTGGCCCGTTATCGCAGCCAAATTATGATCGGCTTCTTCGATATGAGAATGACGTCCAGCAACACGCTGACATGTTAAATCGACACCGCCTCGAGTCACTCAACCCGAGACTTTTTGACGCTTTCAACAAGGAGGTTCGACAAAATCGTCAGGGCCTGTACCTCCACTGGAAATTACCGCAACTGTATCGAGCTACCGCCGAGGTCAGCGCTGGGGCTGATGAGTTCAAGAACGAGTGTTTCAAGAACGGCTTCCTCAGTCTTGAGAAGGACTCGGAGACAGACGGTGGTGCCAAATGGAATGCCAATGCAAGCAAAGCCACGACTGGCGAGTCCAGCTCTTTGTACAGAGCTGTACCGAATCGCTGGCTTGTGTGGCGAAGGATCCATGAGGACTCAATTCAGCCGAAAGCGGCTCTTGACAAGATTAAGAAGTACGAACTTTTCATAATCGAGAGTAACTTGTGTCGAAACATATCCGAGCTGGGACCCGAGATTGACATAGAGGTTGATGTCTCACCATTTGTGGATGCTGAGAAACCACCAGAAGGTCAAGAGGAGTATGTATGCATTGGTTTCCGAGCATGCAGCAGACTTGGCTAACTCACTGGTAGCATGTTCTTGGGCAACATGATCTCTGTTTACGCAGACGGAGCCCAGCCGCCCAACGCAGAGGAAGGCGAAAAGAAATCCGTCCCTCTATCAATCTTTAACAGTTCAAACCCTTTATTTGCTGACTTCCAACCACACAACTCCAACGTTTTCTCCATGGTCGATACTTTCTCCTATCAGCATGATCTCGACGATGGAACAAGTGAGACCAGGACACTCACAGAAGCAAATGCAGACTATTTTGTTCTCGGCTGGGTTCATGACGCGAAGCTGGATATTTTTTCGGCAAAGAGCAAAACTCACGGTGAGATCCTGAAAGAGCTGGGTCTTGAACTCGCAGACGGCGATGCTGCAAATGCACAGGCTTGGCTCAAATCGTATGATAGAAACAACGATATGACCAGAGCCATATGCCATGCCTCCATATACGGAGCGACATGGAGAAAGGAGACAGCCCCAGAGAACAAAGCCCACGAGCTCGCAACCTTTTTCACAGAACAGATGCCGGTTTCGGTAGGCTACTCACCACTCGATTCCCTCGGGGCATCGGCATCCACAAGAGAGGCACCGGAATCCTTCCAGTGGCCAAACGGCACAAAACTTGATTCGTCTCTGACCGGCACCCCAAAGTCCTTGAGCGATCTTATTTACGAGGTGCAAACCTTTACCAAGACATCGCTTGGAAATCCCGACAACTACCTTGCTCAACGAGATAGAGCCCTTTTACAAGCATTTACGGTCTCGTCGCTCGGATATGTCTGGAAGCTTATTGACAAGGGTGACCAAACCAACTCACAAAAACCTCAACCAGAGGTTAAAGCATCACTCATTCCCTCTGATACCCAAAAGCTGGCTCTTGCTGGACTCGGCAAGTTACAGAGCTTCCGAGATGCTTGCGAATGTAAACTGAAACAGCTCAGATGGGACCTGTTTGCCGAGTGGTGGAAAGTCAAGACTAGTGAGCAAAGTATGGCTGACGTTGACCTGAAAGGTCTCCGGTCCTCATCATCAGATGCCGTCAGACCCATCGTGAGCGACATTCGAAGATTGATATCGATTTGCAACGAGCTAGATCGTGAGCTGGACACGAATAAGGTTGCAGAAAAATGTCCCCAGGCCGAAAAGACCCCAAGTGAGCCATTCTACCAGAGACGAGAACCAACTGTGACGTTAGCCAGAGCAGTATCGGCATGGAACATCAGGGATAGTAAACCCACTCGGGTACGGATAACATCGCAGGTGTATCCAAAGGGGGAGGACCAAGAAACGAAAGCAGCCTTCACCGCAGAGGCCAATGCAACAGATAATCTAGAAGACAGTTTGTACAACGCCATGGAATTCCATCGTCCAAAAATGAACGCCGTTGTATTCGCCACCATGCAAGAGCTGGTTCGCGAGTGGGTTCGCCTTGGGCCAAAGGACGATCAACGTGCTCCAAAGTGCACAACAAAGCCATCCATCGTCAACCCACCATACGAATCGAGGACACTCGAGGATGACGAGCAGCTTGGAAATGTCCCAAACTTCAACAAGAAGCAAGAGTTCAACGCCGTGTTTGTTGAATGGGAGGCAGTTTATTTCCACATTCCTTTTGACAAGTGGTCTTTGCTGCCAGATGAAGCCACAGGTCTACGCTGGGACTTGAATGAGTATGTTGGATCGGGACATACGCATGATGTGAGAACCATCAGCGGCAGAGACCTACTTCTTTCGCAGGTCAAGGCCGAGTTACAGGTGGCTGCAGCAAATCTTGAATATTTCTCAGAAGAGTTCCATGATCTCCTACTGGACAGACTCTGTTATCCGTCGAGCTCATTCTCGCTGAACGGGATGAATGAGCATCTTTCCACCCGTTGTGTCGGCGGTACTCATCTGACCCCCAATGCAACACTGTCTGGGGTTGTGAAGGGTGCTGTCGTAGAATCTGTGTTTACCGAGGACGATATAGAGCTTATAGGAAACCAGACACGAGAGACGCCGTACGCCGGTACAGTTGACATTGGAGCCACAGATGGAGATACTGATGATATGCCTTCTCCTTTCAAGCCAGTTCTTCATGGTCAGATGGTCTTGACAAAACTCAATCTCGTAGATGAGTTTGGTCAAGTTGTCTCTGCTTTTGACTTTGATAAGGCTCCAAGTGACAACTTCCTGGATCGAAAGATCTATCCTGAAGTCAGCGATACTTACGCGTGCAGCAACCTCGTTGACCCTCACGGACAGCCGACCAAGATTGCCAATGCGGTCGTTGGAGACCAAGAGAATCGCTGCGCTTTCTTTCAGATTCCTCCGAGCATCAACCAAGAGGCAAGATTGAATGCATTCTTTGTCACTGATAAAGACACATTTGGCAAACCCCTACCTCCAGACGAGCCTTACCGGCCAATTTACGAACAATGGGAGAACCCAGTCTGGGGTTGGGTATTGGTCAACTATGCTAGCTACGGTGTCCAGTTCTTCCTCCCCAACGGCAAGTTCTATGGCCAAGTTCTGCTCGGCGGATCCACAGGAACAGACATACCCTTGAGATGGCAGCCTTTTGAAGAGCCCCCCGCAGATTTAAAATCATTTTCTGCGGGTTCGGTAGATGTACGACGCCTCCAGGAGCTCATGGACGTGTTTCGTCAGGACTCAGACTACTTGAAGGCATTCATCCACATGATTGGCGAGTCACTCACTTTGTCCAAAGATATGGACCCATCATACTCGGAGAGCCTTGCGTCCATCACCGGGAGATGCCTTGCTCTTGTGGATTTTGGTGTCTCGCTCGAGCTTGCTCAGAAGCCAAGAGAAAACCAGTCTACCATCAACGATGCTCCTCCACAGCTTGAACTGCAAGATTACAAGTTCCCCTGCATCTTTGGTGACGTGGAACGCAGAGAGGATGGAATGGTGGGGTACTTTGTGCCCTCTTCAGCGATTTCGAGAAAACCCGATTTCTCAACCTGTTATACCTATTTCCCGCAAGAAAAGCAAAAAGCCTCAAAAAACGGGATGAAAGAAATTGCAAGCCAGAACTACCCCTTCCTTCAGCCACAGTATGCCGATCCATTGGAACTTACAGGATCTCTGTTCGTTGAGCCTGAGAATGCCTTGAACTCTGACACCTTGGACCGCATGTCTTCGGAATTCCGGAAGGCGACGTCTAACACTTTGAGCATCTTCACCGCCATAATCAACCCTTACACTCCCTTTCACGTCAGGACTGCTGGCCTTCTACCAACAAAGGCTCTTCAGATACCGTCGTGGACTATCAAGAATGCTCTTGAGAAAATGGACGTATTCTTCCCCACAGGGCCTGTTCTGACCCTCGACGCTACTTTATCAAAGCCTATATCACCACCTACAGACATAGCTATCATGCAACAAAGTAAAGTCAGGGGTGCAGGAGAAGAGACATCCAAGTCGAGAATGGAGGTCCCAACGCCTCCCGTTGGTAAATGGACTTGGTTACAGCCTACACTTAACGAAAGGGAGTCTAAAACCAAGTATAAAGAGATTGAGACGGACGGATTGAAGAGAATTGAAGAGGACAATATTCTGAGGATAAACAATAGGCAGCCATTAACAGCACTTGAGGGATACCTGTGTATGAGTCGGGATAATGATAGACAGAACGTATGACATAGCTTATATAACTAATTCCATTAGAGAAGCTATTTAGAATAAGCTTGAATTATATCTTTTAGGTTTCTGAGCATGATATAAATACAGCACAAGGTAAAGCTTATCTTGGGCAATTGTGTTAGGCAGCCGGTATACTGCCTGAACTGATTTGATAAGAGTGTTGTTTTGAGTTGATAGACTCCCCCGCTGCTGATTTTCACATCACGCGCCTCACACGTGCTCTTGTGAGATGCCAGATATAGTAACGAAAGACTCTTAATCCTAAAACGAGTACAAACGTCGGTGATTTGTGCGGGTTTTCACGAGACACATAACGAATGCCTCAGCTTTTATTATTATGCTTGACTTAACTTGGAAGGACAGCTGTCCGAGGCGAAATTCGTCAGCTGTTCTATTTGCCAGTCGCCAATGTACATCAAGTAACTGCTCACCTTTGCATGGCACTGGGTTGAAATTAGTCACCTACCTTATTTGAGTCATGATTGTGCGTCATTTTCGTGCTGTAGCTTCGTCAAGGCAGGGGTTTGCTAGGAAGACTTACTGTTTGTAGTGTTGGCCTCTCACCTTCTAAATCAGCCCATGTTCCACCATGCAATATCACGGTAAGTGCCGATGCCGTCGATTGTGATTACCTCTCACGTCTGGGATTGAGTAGTTAGAACTTTACCAAGAGCCTCCAATACAAAGGGCCGGTGGTGGTCCATTCTCAATTCCTTGTGACATGTAGCGCTCTGCTATTGGCCAGCAAATGCCTAGTCATGGAGTTTTAACTGAGAACTGGAGTTCTATCTTGAACCCGCACCCTCTGCAATAACGCTCTCTCAGAAACCCGATACCATCTTGAATACAAAGCATCGCACGATGTTGACTTCTTGACAACCATGGTGTGTATCTGATCTGCTAGGAAAATGGATGCTAAGCCCGGATACTCGATGCTCAGGCCTAGAAATCTACATGTGTTATGAGCTGTTGTCTGAGTGATTTGTTGGTCCAACCATAAACAAGGATCAGAGCCCATAATTACATGGCAAGGCCTAATTAATTGAGCCCAGCTGGTTTGAATTTTCTCTTAAAAGATTGTGAGTTATTTGTTTGGAGGCAAATCTGGAGCAGAACTAATTTTAGACCCCTGTGTGTGTCCGTGTCCCTATCTGCTAAGGAAAACATTGTAGCCGTCTTATCTGTACCCAACGGTGCAAATACTGTGCTTTGAATTGCCGAATCACCTTGTGAGTCTGATCTGGTATTGTACGAGGGGTGTGTAAGCTGGCAGGGCTTATACCGTAGAGATCAGCCGTTCTATAGCGACCCCTTGGCTCCATTGCGATATCATACTGTAAAAGTAATTGCGACGAGGCGTAGCTCAGGTTGCTATTAACATTACATTGCTGTAGGTCTACAGCGTTAATCCGTGTCCCTGGGTATAAAGAACGGTATAAGAAGCATGTTCTGTCATTTCTCCCTGCACCTGAACAAGCAAGTTGTCACTTCTACGCCAGTCATCATCCCGCCCCGAGCCCAGTACTTTACATTCCAACGTTCCCAACATGAAGCCTTGTATGTGTCATTTTACTGGTTACTCTTGGAGCTGAATCATCATTAAATGCTTACTCGCAGGTCTTTCATTCCTTGCGGCGGCCTTTGCTGGCACCTTCGCCAATGCGGAGTATACGGTCGAGATTCCCGAAGACGCTGTTTGGGTTACGACCTGGGAACAATTTCATGCCGAGGCACCTGATTTGGCCAGATGCTAGACGAAAAATATGGCGGCTTCGTTGTTGAGGTAGATAACAAGATTGTCTTGGCGACAAACGAAGAAATGACCAATAAGTTAGACACCTTCTTCAAAGAGATGGAAGCTAAGGATGTGGACGCCGAAGAGGAGCCGCAGACATCGAAAAAGCGAGGCGAGGATCTTTTCACACTGCGGAGACGGAAGAGTGGATGTTCTCATGCCGGCTGCTTTGAGCATCCTACTTGTCTCACCTACACGGGTTGCCACTATTGTCTCAAGCGTGGATCGGCTATTTACAGGCGAGGATGGTGTATTTGAGCTTGGGGATCTATGCAGTGGGCATGCTATGAAGGGCATGCTATGTCTCCCAAGATCTTGGGACAATGACAGCACAACAGAAGTTGGGAGTTGATTTGGCCGTGGGAACACAAACCTTGTGACTAAACTAAGTTGGCCATCGTCAAATCTCGCCAGCGGGTCTTAGTCAAAAGATTGGTCATTCACATGTCTTGAAACTTGAATGCGAATTTGTGTGGTACGAGCTGTCATCTGAGCGATTTGTTAGTCCAGCCATGAACAAGGATCACAGCCCACTAATGTTACATGGCGCCACCAACTGATTGATAAAAGGCATCCCCTTCATCATATCTCCTCTTGTATTTGCCATCAACGAACCCAAGCACAAGATCCTAAGCCCTGAGCCATGTCACAATCATCCCCTGAAACGACCGAACCTATCGAACCATCGCATTGCAGCCTAGATGGAGGCATTGAATACAAAGATCTTTCGCCAGAGCAAAGGGAAGTCAGTGATATCCTTCGTCGCATGGAGTGCGATCCTTATTTATCAGCCTATGTCCACCTTGGCAGCGATGGTGTTATCCGCTTGGTCGATGCTGAGAGCAATATTCTTCACGCTGAACCTCTACGTCCTATTTTAATTAAAGGATTTCTCGATCGTTTACCTTACGATGAGGAAGCGGAGAGGTCTTTTCGCGGTATCGATGGGACTACAGTACCTAAAGAGCAGTGGTATAATCCACCAGAAGGTGTAATTCCTCCTCCAATGCACAAGGAGATGCGGAAGGAAGGGCAAGAGGTTATGGAGAAGTATAAGGAAAAGTTTGACAAAATTCGCCAGGATCTTAAAAGTGGCATTCACGAGGAGCGTCTTGTCTACTTGTCATCAGACCATAAGATTTATTAGGTCTCTTGCAGCTCATGTTCGTTTTCAAGAGTGGGTAATACAAGGGGCAAATTAAGTCTAGCTACTTTTGTCAAATTACTTGGTTGTATCATGCATATGGAACTTCTGATGTCGGCAGCAGTTTAACGAATGATTAGTCAGGTCACGTCAGATCTTTAGGCGTAAAAGGTTGGTTGTACTCAATCGTGTTGGGCGACTACCTTTCCTTCTTCCTCGGTGTCAGACGGGGCAAAGTGGAGACCTAACCTAGAAGTGGTGCGGGCACAGTCAAATTTATAATAGGAACAGGAACAAGTACTATAACCATAGTCCCGTCCCTTAGTAATCATATTTATAGCAGAGAAATCCGCCCTCAATATTCATGACCTCCTTAACAGTAACATTAGGGCGAATGCCGTAGGTGGTCATGACATAGTCCAGAGTCAACTCTTCAGTTCCTCTTTGCGTGGAAGGGCCTCCCAGTTGATACAAGCGACTGTCGAGGTCTTCGGATTGCCATTTCCACCAAAGACGATCGATGAAACCGTGATGGATATAAAAGAGCGGATCTCAGCTGGTTAGCTTGTAATAATGGTAGTGGGGGAGCTAGGCCCGAAAGTATAAACTTACCACCAGGGCTCGCATCGATATCCTCCATGACTCCTCCGACCTATAATACCGATTAGTCGGATTCTTTCTGTAGTCCTTTTAGTTTTGTTACTCCACTGTGACCGGCGCCGTGGGTTGTGAAGCCAGTTGCCTGCCAGAAATCGAGGTAGGTGCTTTTATCATGGCATTCCTGCACATAGGTTTCGTTTCCGAGGGTGCTATTGTTCTCGTTGACTTTGCGTGATAAGCAATGGTCACTCAGAGTTTGGCCTGGACCAATGTGCAGAGTGGTATTTGCAAAAGGACCATCTGTAACACAGTTATCCGGACCGGTCCCGTTGCCGCCGAATCCTGTGTCGGGATCAAGGAGCGGCGAGTCCATGAAATTGCCTGCGTCACGAGGTTCGTCCCACCAACTACTCATGTTGTTAGTTACGGGAACAGGAAATAGAGTCATAGTGGTAGGACTCACGGGGTTGGTCCCTTGTAGCCGCACTCATCTCTCAAGAGCTGCTCATACACGTGTATATAGAGACGGTGAAATGGTAGGAATTGCGCCTGTAATTATAAATCGCTCAGTTAGCTAAGCAGTCTCTGTTGACTCCGAAATATAGTTGCCGATATACTGACAACAAGATGAATCGTTTTCGCCTGCACCTGATGCATGGCATTCATATCGTCAAACCTTGTGACTGTACCCTTTATTCCTGTCTGAGCAGGCAGCTGCATAAGACACTTCACTGCCTTCAGATAGGATTGCTGGTCATCATTTGCCATATTCGCCCATTCAATACGTGTCTGAATTTTCTCCGGTGTGCATGTGCTGTTGCTGGATGACATGGCGGGTATGGGGAGTGCCAAAGCCAGGACGGTAAATAGAGAGAAAAACATGGTAGAAGCGGCAGTCAATCTTGGTCAGTTGATAACTTTTCGATGAGAAGAACTGGTAGTTTGCTTGAGGCTACTAGGAGTCGGACCATGAGAATTGTCCCAATGGAGTTACGGGAGTATATAAGTCTAATATGGTATCATTTCGCAATGAACCCCTTAGCTCTGATCATGGAAATGATCTACAAACCCCTACAGATGCGCTCTCTCAATCTATCGAGCTCTTGGCGGAAGGTTGACGAGTCACGACTGCACCGTCTATTCACCAGCCGCGCGGCGTCCACGCGTCAGTCTCCACGCAGATGCAATATATCAGTAGGGTTCATACCCACTTATGGGTTTCAGGTGAACCGATTACAGTCGCGACCTCTATGCCACTTTTGAGTAGCACACTTGGCAGAGAGGGGCTTACCAGAATTACAAGATACCGCTTGTACGGCCAAGAACATATCTCGGATACGGCACGCTGAAAGTCAACTTAGTCACTCACCTTGATGGCCGCACCGCGTCTCCTTCTATACATCGACAGGGAACATATCCAATCATAAGTCTTAGACAGCTCGATGGCTGCTGCTATGTAACGCTCTTGAGCAACAGAGAAGGGACTGCCAGAACGGTAGGATGCTACGGAGACGGTTAGAACACACCTCGATAACGCCACAACGGAACCTTACTCCAACAGCTTACCGCACCTGATTCCGCGAGTTAACAAGAACTGTATCAACTTACGAGCTTCAGACGGCGCGATGGTCATCACAGCACGGTATGTAAAACGGCCCAAACGCGTTAGGGAGGTGGAAGCCGACGAGCCACGACCGATAAGCCCGTTCTAGGTATCATCTACGGGGCTGGAGGTGTACCACGAGATATTAACTTCGCATCGTCATCCCGTCACCACGGCCGAACATATAGTTCTTAAATCGTGATAGCATTGAAGCTAAGAATTTCCTTTACAACTCCAATTGAGACGATAAGGAGAGCCACATGACTTATTTGCTACCTTGTCGACGCGGTACTAGACCTGGGGTTGGTCGCAGAGAGACGGTTGAGTTATAGCCATTCTTCAGATTCCTTCGGTGAAAACAAAGAAAGAAGTGGTGTGATAAATGTCCTTTGAACTAAAACTCGAAACCGCAGAGGAAAACCTTGTTTTCGCTCGAGGGGAGTTCCGGATTGCCCCATGTGGAGGATATGCGCGCCATGGGTACGGTCTCAAGGAACAATGGAGGCATCAATGCGCGGAATAAGATATCCAAGTCCATGGAGGTTTAGGGTACTATTCTCGAAGTCGCACAAGGGGGAGAAGCATAAACTCTAAATGGCGATCAGGTCATTTAGAGGTGGCATCGAGGATACAACTAGGCTAGGGCCGTTAAAATAGAGTTTCGGCCTCTAATCACAGATACGGCCTCTGATGATACTTGTCAGGTGAGGAAAGAGATGATAGCTCTGGAATCTAGAACATACATAACTGTATCCAAATATCAGGAGACGAATTCTGACACACATTCACAGTAATTAAGCAGATGACAAGCTAACTCAAGGAAACCGTGTTTGCCCACATAACGAACAAGATCCACAAGGCCTCGGCTAACTTTTGGCCAAAGCAACAGGCTCAAAGAGAAGGGCATGAATCACGGCCTCTATATGTGCATGAGCCTAGATGGCTTCGTTGAATCTTCTATTAAACTGCTCCTGGGCTAGAGTCGCCCACGGTTGAAGGACCTGGGTACGAAATTGTGTAGTCTGTTTCGATATGAAATTTAATATGCTAGCATTAGTACCTTGTATAGTCATTCAACTTAGGCAAATGCTCGTTTCAAGGTACCATAAACGTAGGGAGCATGAAACGAATTGAAGGACTCGGTTATGAATATCTCAACGCCAGTCCGGGGGAACCCAGCGCGGCTAAGTCGGCTCACTGCCAAGCACCTTGCCATAGGATGTTCACCTTGAAGATCACTCTTAATCCGCAGATCGATATACAAAAGCTTAATACTACATATCCATGACATATATCTTTGTTTGAGCTACTTGATAAGCCATATGTCAGCTAAGATGCCCTTGATTGCCCGGGCCCGGGCGTTCTGACAAGGGCGAGAATCCCAAGGGTATTACTAGACCAGACCCGGATGGCGACGTCAGCCGCGGAGATAATTTAGGAGGAGCAATTCATGTCTTTACGGTTAATCCTACTGCAAATCCAGCACGTCGCGAAGACACCACATCTTGCGGTTAGTTGGGCGATGCCGTTGTACAAGGACTGCCAAGTAGCCGGGATGACATTGACCCTGACCGAGCTGAGTACCTCGCTGGCTCTCCTTCGACGTTAATAGAAGCTGACTCCTGAGAAGGAGCAGTTCGCGATGAACTAGCACTCTACATGTCACAGTTATAGAAAGACCGGATATCAGCGAAACTTTATATTTGGCCTGATCGGTTTCATTGGTTCGACAATATCGTCACATAGGGCCCCGCCTTGCAGGTTGTAAAGCTGCAAAAACATCATGAATTAAAAGAGTTGTTGGGGACAACTTCTTCGCAATGCTATATATGAACGCCAATCAATTCTAGAAGCCGAGTACTTGATTGCTTTCCGACGTTTCCTCAAAGGTTGACTTGGGAATCACACTATCGAAAAATAACAATTAAACATATCCATGGCCACGTCCCTCTCATCGAATCTGCAATTTGATTCTTCTTGTTTCCGAGTAAGCGCTTCAAGCAAAAGCGCAGCCCGCTTTGCATTCTTTGTGGCTCCATGGCTTATACGAAATGCCGGCAAATTCTCTAGGCTCCGGGCCTCAGATTTCAGTACTGGTCTCGCCTTTCCCAAGGCCTTGAGTTGTTCGATGGCCCAGCTGCGGTGCTCAGAAGCCTTGCATTCTGCTCCAAAAATGAAGACTGGCCACATGAGAGCAGGGTGGACTGTCTTCTCTTGCATTCTGTCGTCCGACTCTCCATAAGAGTTCTTCATGTGCTCCCATGTCTTTTCTAGGGCACCTGTTACCGCTTCAGTATGCGGAAGATGCCACCAACAGATGCGATGAAGATAAACGAATAAGATCCAGAAGCTGGCTAGGTAGATGTTAGAAACCTCTCGTACCCTCATGGCCACATCTGGAGCCACTGACATTGACAGTTCAGCTGTGGACAAGGATATGACGGAAGGACACTGCGCCCACAAGTCCCAGAGCTTGCTGTGAATTCGTTTCCCCTCGAGAGAAACTCTCATCTCAGCGTCTGGAGTAAACCGATTGCAGTGATGTTTGTCAAGGGAGCTGATCTGGCGGCAATACGCTTGCGTTTTCAAGTACCACTCCGAAGCAGGCTGCAGAATTGCGCGGAGTATGATCTCTTTTATGTCACAAGGACTCCTTGCAGGGACGACGATGCCACTGTCGCCATGTTCCGAAATTTCGGACAACGGACTTTGAGAGAGTACTTGGAAGTCTTCGTCTTCGCCAAGCAAATCTCTTCTGTATTTAGACTCTTCGTAGTCGCAACTGATGATCTGAATGGGATACCGAGAAACAACTTGGAGGGCCGTGGATGATAAAAGAGTTGGACCGCTCAAATGAGATGCTTTGCTATCGAGGGAGTTGAACCATGAGAGAAGTTGTCTTGAGTACCAATTCCAGTCATGGGAGCATGTAATAATGGCATCGGCAAGTTCAGTGGGGAATAGACACCCGCTATCATATTCAACACGATCGCGAAGAACATGACTCCACGCCAATAGGAATATAGCCGCTAGCCAATCATCCATCTTGGAGCTGGCCTTGCTGCATTCTACTTGAGAAAGGTCCTGTTGAATCGCGCAGGTTGTTGTGTTGAATGAATTCAGTACGTGGTCTTGAATATCGCATCTCGTAGTCATCGAGTCACGAATACTATCCCACTCAAGAAGCTTATCAAGACCTAACAAAGCACTCATTACGACATCGTTTTGAGATGCCAAGTTCATCAGGTACTGTTGCAAGTGTCGCCACTTCTTGATGCCCCCCATTAACATGGCTGCAGGTGGTTGCATTATCTTGCCAAAGACCTTTAACGAGTGCTTATCTTCTAAGCTTTCAGGAGATGCGAGGCTGCCGAGCTGGAACTGGTCGTCTTTCTGTGGCGAGATTGTACTGGCAATGGGAGGACTACCAATGACCGCCCTCCAGAGAGTCGCTGCATCATTGGAAGCTCCTAGATCCGAAGGCCCAGATATCATTGGGACCGAAGAGCAAGCCATCACATCCTGATCACCATTTGGTCGGCTAACGCTGCACGACAGGGACTTGGAGCTACCAAAGAGTTCCCCTTCCCAATTATTGCAGAAGGTGATGATGTCGCTGGCCATGTTACTATCAGACCATGAGAATGAATCAGACTCAGCCACATCTTCGTTCCCTTCCCGTAGACAGACGATCGAATTTTGTCGGTTTGGTGAAGAAAATCCTGCAATGCAGGTAGGGGATGGATTGATGAACGAAGGGTCCGATACAGTGGGAGAAGGAAGTAATGGTCGATGTTTTGACGGTCCAGGGGCTCGTTTCGAGCGATGGGGATAGTAGCATTGGAGCTGTAACCGATAACAAGGTTGACATGAGGGATATGCCTCATCGCACCTTACGTGTCGCCTCTTACAAGTTGCGCACCCCAGTCGGGATCGAGAGGCAGCTCTACCTCGAGCAGGTCGCTGATGCAGCGAGTCATGAGCCGACGGCGTATTTGATCTTGCCATGATGCGTCAGGAGGAGTATGACCAAAGTTAGAATAAAAGCTATGTACGGCAGATAAATCAAGGTTTCTGGAGGTGTCAGCTTCAAGTCTGTCATGGGCACGCATTCACGCACAGCCGGATGTGCGGATATGAGCCCGTCTGTCATCTATCTAATCTCGGGGGATTCTCGGTATGGGCATTGATGAACTGGCACAAAATGAAGCCGGTATCCCCGCACCTCAGCTATGATAACCTTTCCATTCAGGGTTGAGAAAAATAGCAGAACAGCTTACACTAAACGCTCCCACTAAAGCCCGTCTACTGTATTTCCTCACCCCATAGCCATCCGAGTGCTCTATCGCAGTCCAGAACCTGGAAAGCGCGGGGTAAGGCTCGCAAGGGGTGTTAACTTGCACAATCCTTGCACATACTCACGAATCATCGTTCGCAGATTGGCTTCTCAGGGCACACTCATTTTTCTCATTATCAGTTGTCATCCCGTTTTGAGTTTGAGCTAGTCATCTAAGGGGTACTGGTATGAAGATCCAGCTGCCTCTTATCTCGCGTGTATTATGTGAGCCCGAGGAGGTGGCCTGACTCTGATGTCATGGTCAATTCAGATACCTTGACTATAATTGGCTATCTTTCCAACTGTGCATAGAGCTATGTATGACTGTTCAACTTGATGACTATTTGTAAAAGATAGATATTGAAAAGTTTAAAGAAGTTTTAATTCCTATAGACACATTGGCATAGCCTTATGAAGCTATTTAAAGGTTGATTTCATAAATGCAATTTTATCTTGAGCTACTGTCTTTGCTTTAGATTGTCCATTGTGTCTTATGCTTTGGCCTCTTCCTTGGGCTTCTCCTCTTTGTCATTCATGAGCAGGCCAGGAACATCCTTAAAAACAGCAAAGCTAGAAGGCGTTTCCTCAAGAACAGGGAAATGGAATCCACACTGAGGGCATGTCTCCTTCAACACAGCCTGTTCCTCAGCCAAGTTGTACTTCTTGTCTTCTGCCTTATTGCATACAGGGCAGACTCGGATAAGACGAGTGCCGACAAGTTCAAAATTGGTAATAATATCCTCCATAATTGCGCCGTTTGCAGCCCACGACTTGCAATACTTATGATAGGTATTTTTGTGCCAATCATAGAGAGCGCCTCGGCTGGTCCAAAAGCTACATTCATTGTACCAACTTCGATCATCAGGATGCTCCCACCAAGTCAGATGCAAGAACCCAGGAAGGGTCATGAGGTGACGACGAGTATCAGCGAACAGCACCTTTAGCTAGTTAGTCGAGGCGAACCATACTGTATTCTGTAAGATGTACCTTGAATTTCTCATAGGCGTCTGGGCTCGAGAAGCGAACGCGTTGCATACTCAGGTAGATGGGCATTTTGTTCTTATTGTTCGAAAATTGATGGGAAAGTAAAATAATGAGGAGGGTACTTAGATATGTAATTTTGTGTCAGAATAAAGTCTAGAAAGACCTGCTTTAAATACTACCTCGATGTATCTTCCATTGTCAAGACTGGTCCCAAGGTCGTCCCAATGAGCAACTCCGTAAACGGAATGGTGTGAACATATCGGCTTCCTGGCAAGCTGCTTAGTCCGGGTATTTGTTTTCCGCTCGCTTTCATTGGCTACATTCCCGACGGTACACATACTCTGATAACCCAGCACTAAAATTTCCAGTTTGGGAAATATAAGCATTCACGATCGACATGCCCTGGCTAGATCTACTGGAAACAAATAAAAATATCCCATCCCATAGATTCTGGTTATCGGAGAATGAACAAATGGTATCAAAGCTCTGCTCCCCGCACCGACTCACCGAGAGGGTATCCCAATCAACCCCATGTTGTCCTCAACCTTATTTGAGGACCTCGGGGATAGGACATGAAGCGCCGGAAATCTGACCAATCTTGCGAAAGATACAGCTAAATGGTCATTGACCACATTGCCAACTGTGACAGGCTACCTCTTTGATGTTCTAAATGGGATATTGGCCATAGCCAACAGGCTATCACATGTATTGGAAGCATAGGTACAGCGACGATTAAGTACAAATAGGCTCGAGGATATCCATCATTGAAAATTAGTGCTTTACTTAACTATCAATCAATAAGCAGTCAAACATCAATCCTACCAACCTATCTTACTATCACTATGGCTCAACCAACCACTCACGTTGTCCACGGTGGCAAACAAGCCTCTCCCAAAAGCACTTGGACAAACTTTGAATGGGAAGAGCCCAAGCTGGGCAAGCAGGTTCATGGCGAGGTGACCATTGCGCGAACCTTTGGCACTTCTGGGGATCTCACATCAGGATTCTGGAGAACCAGTGCCACGTCCCCAGGTGCCAACAGCGATGGGTCGCATAACCTCACCTATTCCTCTCCCTTGGGTGATGAGACCGCATGCGTTATTGACGGGTCCGCCACCTTGACAGTCGTCTCGACTGGTGCTAAATACCAAGTTGGTCCTGGATCAATTATCAGCTCTCCCAAAGGACTTGAGGTCTACTGGGAAATTGATGCTCCGTTCTTCAAGAAGTACTGGTGTATCTGGAATGGTACTAAGGCCGCTGCAAACCCGCCGACTGATCTTCTCATCAACCACGTCAGTGACAGTCCTGACTGGGTTGACTACAACTTCACTGAGCCCAAGGAAGGCGATCTCGTGGCTGGCGAGTTGTATTTCATTCGTAATGGAGGATCAACTGGAACTATGTTGAGTGGAGTCTGGAGATCTGGAAAAGGGATTGCGGCTACTGATCTGACTGAAGACGGAACGATGACGACGCCTTATACTGGGGTACTTGGTGACGAAACTATTCTTCTGCTTGAGGGCGAGGTTGAGGTCACTGAAACGCTCAGTGGAAAGAAGCATAACTTCAGGGCAGGTGATGCAATTGGCTTGGCTTCGGGCATGCATATTACCTGGGTCTCAAAGGGTCCTTTTTCAAAGAAGCTATGGGTTATTACTCGAGATGTTGTTGAGTAAAGATAGGACTTGAGGAGAGTGCCATCGGATTGTGTAACTTGATAGGAGAAGTAGCAGTGTTATGTACACAAGCTCAAACAACCATTCTCAACTTAAGTTTATCATCTTTAACAATCTCATCCTTCTTGGCAATAAGCTCCTCCATATCCCACGGGCAGCTGACATATCTTCCACCAATCCAATCCCTCCGCTCAGAAGCCAGCCAAGCAATCGTATCACCAGCTATATCTGGTCGATGAGGAAGTGCATTCCTAACTGCTTCAGGCGCTCCCTCAGTGATCTTTGTTTTGATCGCCCCGGGATTGACACAGAGAGCTAGAAGTCCCTGTTCTCCGTACTCAACTTGCAGCGACTCGGTCCATCGAAGCACTGCGAGCTTAGAGCTTCGATAACTTCCGCTACCGGGGCGGACACTCAGAGCTCCTGATGACGATACGTTGATCATAATGCAAGAGCTACGAGACTTGGAATAGCTCGATAGCTGCATCGGGAGGAATACGCGTGCCATGTTGAAAAGGCCTCGGATATTTACTTCCCATGTTCGCCAGTAAACATCAGGGTCAGACTCGAGAAAGGGCTTGTATGGTTCCATGTGCGCGGCATTGTTGACAAGAATGTCCAGCCGTCCGCTGAACTCTTCAGCTATAGAGTCATACATGGCTTTGACACTTTCTTGGCTGGAGATGTCGACTTCGTAGCCTAGGACCAGAGGCTCTTCGCGATTGGCAAGCGTCGAGGCCGATTTCAACTTGGTGATGAGGTCATCAGATATACCGTGTAGGTCGCAACATGCTATTCGAGATGCTCCTGCACGCGCAAACGCTGTAGCTGTAGCGTATCCCACTCCGTCTTCGTGTGCTGCACCAGTGATGAGGACATGCTGACCAGTCAAGTCCAATTTCAATGGTGAAATGTAGTCGTAAGATGTAGCGTGGTGGGTGAGTATGAAGTCGGCGCCGGCGGGGAGCTTCTTTACGTTTGCCATAATTGAATGGTATTTAGAGGTAATGAGCGGAAAATTGACTGGACTGGGGATTTGTAACCGGGAAGGCGCGGTGTTTTCACAACTTATGCATATCTGGTGAAAAAGTGGAGGTCAGATGACGTAGGGTAATTTATCTCTCGGCCTTAAATAGCCCGATAGCTGACCAGCAGGATTATTCATACAGTAAAGAAAGAAAAAGGAGATTAATAAGTAAATTCTTAGAGGATGAGGCAATTTATTACTCTCTTTAGAAAGTTAACTAGTTTTATACCTTATACTGTACTTAAGCTACTGTAGCGTATGAAAATAAAAGGGCATTTAGGTGTTGTATATTGTATATTGTTTGTAAAAAGCTCTTCTGACAAAGCAACTATAAGTTGAGATATTTACTATTGACCTCAATCTTCTTTTCAATCTCATACTTAAACTATCTGTGCTATAGTAAATCGACGTCTAAAGCTATTATCTTAGGCGGCAAGCATAGTGCTTTTGTTTATAAAACTTATAATTACTACCTACACTTATAGCTATATACATTTTCCGGATGCATGGCCATTTTAGGCTTAGCCGTTTGCTACGTGGATTATCCAGGATCCTGCAGATTAAAAGAGACTAGAAGCTTATTATCTAAGGATTGAGATCGCGATTGGCCATGACTGAAAGTGCCTGCCCCGTAAATACATGTTATTCTTAAAGACAACAGCTGTTCGGCTTCTCTCAATACACCTTATTCGGAGTTACTCCTCCTGTGTAGGATTCGCCGCAATAGTTCCAAGCCAGTATTCATCCTGATCAGGGTGATCAGTCCACTCATGATCCTCATTCTCCACATATAATCTCACAATCCTTCCATCGGGGTCCTCACAAGCCATGACCCAGCCCTTTATCCCCGTGAAGATCTTACTCCTCATCACTCCATGAGCATCCAGCCACTTCCCCCACTCGTCGAGGTCTGCCCGGGTACCTACACCCCATGTAATAGGATCCCAACCCTTCTGCGCTTCGGCTTGCTCTGGGACGTAGCGTAGCTCGATGATAAGTTTGGTGGGCTCGTGCGTGAGCATTATTGCAAAGAGCTTGTGATCTGGGGTGTAGTGGTTGTACTTCATGATGCGAGTCATAGGAAAAATGGTTTCATAGAATCTTCCAGTTTTGAGGATGTCATTGCAGGGCAGTTTGAGATGATTGATTCCACTGAACGACTGCGGTTTCTTCGGCTGTGATTGCGACATTATTATAGCTAAAGCAGATATAAATTAGTTTTTGTTGTTTAAGATAATCAGGAGACTGTATACGGGTCACCCATTGCTTATATATGCTTTCCAAGCCGATACTTCCGAAATATCCTTAGATCGACATGAGTAACATGACTGCCGCTCGCGACGATTAAGAATCCCGAGCCCGAAGTCCCGAATTTTGATTTTAGTGCGCTGATAATGACATCAGGAGGCGTCTCGTTGACGCTAAGTTCTGCGTAATGATTCAAAGTCTCAGCCGCGGGCCTCAATGCAGATGAAACATGTCTGTCACAACATAAGCATTATGTTGGCGTCTCCGCTTTTACTTAGTGTCTCATGGAATTGAACAATTGAAAAGCCTGTTTATTGCTTCGGAATAAACGCGTGAATCGATAATAAGCGGTAAAAGAGAGCTATCCATGTACAATCATTCAGTAAATCTCAACCTCCAGAGGTTCCATACCACCTATCTGAGCTTTGATGAAATCCCCCTTCACGAGCCACCTCTGTCCATGAGAGCTAGCAGATCCAGACGGTGTTCCGGTCATGATCATATCTCCAGCCTCCAGAGGTAGTATCTGGCTCATCTCAGCAATGCACTCTGCTGGGCTCCGAATCATCTCACTAGTAGTCCCATCCATCATCAAGTCACCGTTAAGCCACAGTCTAACAGGCACGTTATCCAGATTCCCAATACACTCTTTAGGCCAAAAGATGGGCCCGCAAGGTTTCATTCCTGGCTGTGCTTTGCCGCGTACAATGTCCACCAAGGCTTGAGGACCAGACTGGAAGAGATCGCGACAGCTGAGATCAAGGCCAATAGTATAGCCAGCGATAGCCTCTGCAGCCTGCTCTTGAGTCGCATTTCTTAGCCCTTTTCCCATCACAACTGTCAACTCGCACTCCCAGTCAAACTGCTTAGTTATCGGCGGAAGAGGAACTGCCTTCCCCGGTCCCACGATAGAGCTGGTAGGAGGACAACTGAAGAACGGCATTGGATCCCATTTCTCCGCAGGAAGACCCATCTCTTTAAGATGACCTGAATAGTTGGCTCCAACTGCAAGAAGCTTGTTAGGGTAGCGAATTGGCGTATCAAAAATTGTGTCTTTGAGTTGAACCCGATGAATCCCGACTTGTTCATCTCGCTTGACAACACGCCATGCAAGCTGTTGCAGTGAAGAGTACACCGAAGGCCAATCCTGAAGCAGGCCAAAGACAGTGAGGCTATAGAAAGACTCATCGAGGGACGCTAGCGGATATACCCATTGATTAATAACAATTGCGGCTTCGAGGTTGTCATTCTCGTTGCGAATGGTGGCAAGGCCAAATGATACCATTTCGGAGGACATTTCCGATATTGGAGACTGTTTGCTCGATAGGTAGATGATATGTTTGCTTGAGATACTTTGGCACTACAGTTGGTAGTGATGATGGTTCGGCCTTTATGTAAGTGCGACTACTAGCTACTGCGAAAGCAAGATGAACACAGTAGCTACGAACACCCATCGTCAGGGCTCATTTGCCTGACAACATACTAAAGCATGGTATCTGGCCACAGTTACTTCGATCCTAGTTCTTACAGTATAGCGTTAGAGTACGAACGGAAGCGTCGGAGTCGGTATCGGCGGCATGGCAGTAATGTGCCCTTGATTGCATCCCTACGATGTTGGCGGGAGGCTAGAAAAGTGCTTGTCGATCATTTTTACGGATGCATGACCTCTTTAGGTCTAGTGCTTACAGCGGATGCGTGGCCCTTTTAGGCTTACTTAAGGCCTGATGACTAGGCTGAAGTCTGACCCGTGTTGACGATGATTGACATCAAGGAAGTCCTTCGATGGGGGCTGCAAATATGGGTATAAAACATCGACAGAAAATGAAGTTGAAACTATCACTCTACGGAGTACACCTATTTCTTTCGCCCAGCGAATAAGTTATCAGAATGGCCAGTTCGGTTGATTTTGACAACCCAGGCAAGACTGTCCTGAAGCCAGTTAAATTAGCACACGTCGTACTCCGTACCAACAATTTCCTCCGTCTCTCCTCTTACTATCAGACCTTTCTCCAAGCCCAAATCAATTTCGAAAATGAATTCATGCATCTCCTTACCTACGATGATGAACATCACCGTATTGGTATAGTCAACATGGACATCGCCAATAAAGACCCAAAGACTTGTGGTCTTGAGCACATCGCCTTCTCCTACTCATCCCTCACCGACCTCGCCATATCCTACCTTCAGCGGAAGGAGAACGGTATTGAGCCCTTTTGGTGTATAAATCATGGCCCGACTACCAGTTTGTATTATCATGATCCTGATGGGAATACCCTAGAGTTGCAGGTTGAGAATTTTGATACGTTGGAAGAGGCGGCGGAGTACATGAAGTCGGAGGCTTATTTGACGAATCCGCTCGGTGTCGACTTTGATATGACGGATTTGATCGAGAGGATTAGAAGTGGGGAGAGTGAGAAGAGCCTGAAAGCGAGGCCGGCGAGCGGGCCACGAAGTTTAGATACCGTCCCAGTTTAGAATAATGTCGGTTGAATTATTGACATGCCAAACCAATCTGCTGTCGAATCCAATTTTCAAGTCGGTGCGTAAAGCGTTTATGTTCAGCTGATACTCGCTTCGCCTGCTGTAGAGCCCAGCATATCGCACGGACATAGCAGAGAGTAATCTTTTCCTGAGTTAGGAGGGGCCTGCCATGATCATCGAGCTGAATCGACGCCAATAGCGGGGTGCTCGATTCAACAAGGATATCTGCTAAACTTGATATAGCCGCTTGTTGTATCTCAATATTCTGTTCGAGATCGAGTTGATCCAGAGATATGCTCTTCATCGCAGAAAGAGCGTCAATCAATGACGATCGCAAGGCCAGTTGTCCGTGGTAGAAAAACGACATTTGTTGCGCAATGAACGAGTCTTCGTAAACCAAGACATCATCTGTAAACGGTAAATGACGTGCTATCAACGTCTGCAGAATATCGCCATGATCAGCAACCTGGATGCGCTTAGGCCCCCATGATCCAGGAAGGCAGGCCTTCCACTGCTCATACTCGTTCAAATTCACCTGAATCTGGAATATAAGGAGTGATAACTCTTCCCAAGTAAATGAACTGAGATCTCGAGACATGGCGAGGGTTTGTTGGGCTCCAACTTGTATCCTGCTAAGACTATACCTCGGCATGGAGAGATCCAACATGTCGATGCAGGCCAGCTGTACTGGTAGGGGTCCGAGTCCGAGGCCAAGTTGTCTCACTTGCAAACGATGGTTCGCCATTCGATAGAGGGCAAGGCCGACGTCGGACTGAATCTGCTCAGTTCCTCTGACCGCAAGCAAATATTCGATCGCATTGTTGTGAAGTTTGAGAGGCTCTTCCCTTACTATGAAAACAACCTAGACTTGGCCGTCAGCCTTCCCATCTCCCGTGCTTCCCTTGTCAGTGTACTCACCTCAAACATATCAATTGTCATTATGGCCATTAATGTAGCATCATCGGCGACGAGGGTATGGTGCAGAATCGCGTTCCTAACAGACGCCAGCGCAGCCCCGTATCTAGAGAATGCCATCTGCTTCAGGTTTCCATTACAGCTCATGAGATTCCTGGCATTGGCTAACGCAAAAGCTTCAACCGCAAGATTCAATGTAGAGACTGGAGCAGCCTTTGCTTTCATCTCGGGTAATAAGTCTAGGTACCCAGGGTTCCTTAGCTTGGCATAAGGTCTCGAGACCCATTCTGCGTAGAATACATCTAGTACCCTGTCCTCGAGCCTGTATAGAACAGGGCTGGGAATACTAAGCCAAGCTGTTCAGTTAGCTAGATTCCATGCTTTAGCAAGATAAGGGAGGAGGCTCACGACTTTGTAGGGCGTCAATGTTCAATGCACGCAAATCATTGTCGGGATTTGATCCATTTAGAGGAAGCGTATTTGTTGCATGTTTTGAAACACGACGGGCTCGCTCGGAATTGACTTTGGCCGTTGCATTTTGATCTCGAAACACGTAATCACACTCCGACACGTATCCGCCACAAACGACTTTGCGTCTCGAGCAAAGGCTACATGTCGGTCTTTTGAGGTCGCACTATGATGATCGTCAGCTGGGATGTTTTACTGCAGACCCATTGGCTCCCACTTTGGTCTTCGCAGTTCGGCAAGGTAGACAAGCTCGGGAAGGGACCATGATGTAGCTTCACATGCGGAGTGAGCGAACGCAATATTTGCAGTCAAGTCTGAACTATCTATCAAGGTCAGATGCGATATCCTCCAATTGCTGGGGAGTTCTCTACTGAAGAACCCATCCGCCCTTCCGGTCCCCGTACTAGGAGATGCGAAAACTCGAGATACCCCGCTTCGAATGTCAGCCTCATCCCTCTCTGTGTATCTTCTGATGTCATAACCGCGCGCATAAGCATTAAGGTTCGAGACTACTGCACGCTGGCAATCAAAATCAACAGGTACCAGGGGCATGTTTATAAAGACAGATTTAAATAATATATACCCAAGAATACTTTAACAGAGTACTTTAGGATATAATATAAATATATCTAATAATATTAACTTCTATACACCAGGACCTAATTAAAGACATAATATATAATGCTTTGCAACAACCTTTCAATGCCATAACCAACAAAAGATCCCCTAAGCAAATACATCCACTCGACAGTATAACTTCTCCTTACTCCGGTCCAGCACTACTGACAGCGTTACTTTTAGCGGCTCTTCGCCTTTGTGTTGGGGCTCAAGCTTCTTCTGATCCCTCAATCGTTTCACCGTGTCACAGCCGTTGGCACTACGATCGGATAGCCAAACCGAGGTGGCGCACTTGTGGTCTATGATTCATTCATGGAACACTGTCACCTGCCACAAGGTCGGCTATGGAACCCGATACCGGCCTGCTGTTATAGGCTTAAGTTCCAATGATGAAAAGAAGACTTCCGATGCCTTGACTATAAAGACTTGCAATTACCTTGTACACAGCTCAATTGATACATCGCGAAACTACCTGGCAAGCCACAAGAAGTTCAAGATCTGATCCAGGATGAAGCAAAAACAAGAGCCCTTTGAATCTGGCTCTCTTTGTGCTTTGCCCGCGATCTCTCGTCATATCGACCCCACCAAGCCGCGCACCTTTACGTTGAAACCTGATGGCTCCAAGAACAACAATGACCGAGTTGACATTGGACCGACTCCGCTGGCGTTTAGTGAATGGGAGAAGCTGGGTCTACAGCCGCCCCATCTACCTACCATGCGCGCCTACCGCTTGCAACGCATTTGTGATCAATTGATTGCCCGCGGCCTCGGCGGCATCCTCCTGTTCGATCCACTCAACATTCGTTATGCTACCGACACTGCCAATATGCAACTGTGGACAGCACATAACCCTGCACGGGCCTGTTTTGTCGCGGCGAGTGGCTACCTGGTGCTTTGGGATTTCCATGGCTGCGGGCATCTTTCTGAGCATCTGTCTCTGATCAATGAAGTACGCTCTGGTGCTTCATTCTTCTACTTCGAAACCGGACCCCGTACTGATGAACATGCTATGAATTTCGGCGCGCAAGTCGATGAATTGCTCCGAAAGCATGCTGGAGATAACCGCCGGCTAGCCCTGGACCGGATCGAAGTTGCCGGGCTACGTGCCCTCGAAGCCCAGGGTATAGAAATATGTGACGGACAGGCCGTTACCGAACACGCGCGGATGATTAAGGGCCCTGACGAGATCCGAGCCATGCGCTGTGCCATCGCCTCCTGTGAAGCTGCGCTGGGCGAAATGCGCCAGGCCATGCGTGCTGGCGCCACCGAAAACGATGTCTGGGCTGCTTTGCACGCTGGCAATATTCGACGTGGCGGTGAATGGATCGAAACTCGTCTTCTCAGTTCTGGACCACGTACCAACCCTTGGTATCAAGAATGTGGTCCAAGAGTACTGCGTGATGGAGACTTGGTGGCCCTCGACACTGACCTTATTGGCGTATACGGTATGTGCGTGGATGTATCGCGTACCTGGATCTGCGGCGATCTCGAGCCTACAGCAGAACAGAAACGTCTTTATCGCATCGCCCACGAACACATCACCACCAACGCCAAAATGGTCAAGCCCGGGGTGAAGTTCACGGAACTGACGAGGAATGGTCATCGCCTGCCAGAAAGCTGCCGGGCTCAGCGCTATAGCGTCATGTTTCATGGTGTAGGTCTGTGCGACGAGTACCCATGTATCCGTTACCCCGAAGATTTTGACTCTTATGGTTATGAAGGAGAACTTCAAGAGGGCATGGTGCTCTGCGTTGAGGCTTATGTTGGTGAAGTCGGCGGCAAGGACGGGATTAAGTTGGAGAACCAGCTGCTCGTTACCAATACGGGCTATGAAGTACTGACTCATTACCCATTTGAGGAGAGTTTCCTGCGCGACTGATCCTGAGTGACTTGGTGAATTTTCCTGCCCTACCTCTTGCCTTCAGATGATTATATCAGGTTGTACCTAGGGCTTCAACTTGGTTTTGGTTTGTTTAAATGATACTTAAGCAGTGAAGAAATATTTTAATATAGAAATGAGTTAATCATATTCTCATAATCTCATTTAAATAGGACGGAACTTGAGTTCAACCCATCGCAGCGGAACGTAGAGAAGGGCTGCAAGAACCAGCTCAACCTCAAAACCGATATCCCCAGTTGTCTTGGCAATAGGACCTGTATGCCATTCTTGCGACATACAAGGAACTGTCAAAGCGAATGCAATACCCATAGCACCAATTGCCGCAAGCCCTGTCGGCAACTTGGTAGGTTGGTCCCAGTGATCTGGGTTATACCGCGAGAAATCAGCTCTTCGGAAGACAAAATGCTCGGTACCAATGACGCCCACATAACCTGCAGCCCAGTAGGAAATGAGATACATCAGGTTCTCTAGACTGTCGAAGAAGGACTTGGCGGCCTGTATAGATACCGGGATGCCCACAACGGTGTAGACAATGGTGAAAACGCTACGTGGTATCTTCAGCATGAAGGGGGCCAGCAGCTGGAAGTTGAGTGAGATGCAGTATATAGATGCTGCGAGGTTTCCAATAACGGACAGAGACAGCAAGACGGCGACGAATCGGCCAAAACCTCCAGCGGGGAGAAGCATCGCCTGCATGACACCGCCCACGGTGAATCGATCGTAGCCGTCTTTCCAGGACACAACGTTGGGTGTTGCTCCGCCAATGGCAGCTCCCAAGACCATAAGCGTAACGACAGGGAAGAATATTCCAGCATAGGTGTAGGCAAAAATGCGCCACGTAGAGACTTTAGGATGGCAGTAAACGGAGAAATCAGCAGCCAACGCCTGTTGTCGTGAGTCAGTTATACTTAGTCTCACACAGGCGGGGATGAGTCTGTTTGTAGATAACTTACAGAAAAGGGAATAATGAACCCTGCGATAACACCGCCGTAGCTAACAATTGTAGATGCCGATGCAGCTGGCTGTTCAACTTGGTTGCTTAGGTGCTTTCCACCAACACCAGTAGCAATAATAATGGCTATCAGGTTAAAAATCCACGAATAGCGCTCATATTGATGGAGGAACTTGTATCCAATAAAAGATACCACCATTGCAATAATGGAGATGATGACAATTCCAACTGTGCTGCTGATGGAGCCACTTGAAACGGCAGCAAGAGTTGAGCCGCCTGTAACAGAACAGATTATACCAAAACCGGCGTTTGTACACAGATTGAGGATAACCATGATGACGATCAAATAGTATCTAGAGTAGCAGTTGTGAGATGATTGACTCGTTGCCGTTAGGTGAAACTCTTTACTTACCCAAAGGTGAAGCGCGAAATAAGCATCTGTCGCAGACCAGTCCGAGCGCCAAATGTGCTACAGTACGCCGGGAAAGCACAGCATAGCATACTGAAGAACAAGATGAGAAGTGAGCAGTCTTTCAGTGACAGACCGAAGCCCAGAGTTCCGAGCATGCCTGTGACGATACTGTAATGAATACTGTGGTTAGCCTCTGTGCATTATTAAGTGCATTGCTCAGACTCACGGCAGGATGTTGACATTCATGGTGAACCACATGAAGAATATGTTGATGTAGCGAGTATCAGTTCGCTCCTCAATGGGCACTGGTTGCATTCCTCGCGTTTCTAATCCCCATCTTCTCAGTCGGTCGAGCCATATCGTTGAACGGCTCAGGACCTGGGATTCTGCCTCGGATACATCTACCGGCGGATCTGCCGCGGCAATAGTTGTCTTTTCTGATTTTTCCATTTTTGTGACCGTCACTAGCAAATGATGCAAGTGATATATCGAGTATTATCAGGCCACAGGCATGCAAGTTTGAGTTACAAAACAAGGTCAATCATCAAACCGGCCAGAGCATCAGATTTCAAAACTCAGGATACTCCGGTCGAGATATATGTCGGCAATCTGCGGTGGCAAGGCAGTTACGTGCGCGGAGTGGGCCGGTCACCGATTTGATAAGGTCCACGGAGACCGGAGCACGAGCCTGAATATCTGCCGTCGTAGCCGTTAGCGCGACGTTGTTCCACCACAATCAACACGTCAACGAGTCAGAAAGGCGCGATAACAAAAGATAATGATACGGGTGCCGAATATCCATTCAGCTATTAGATTTGTGATAAGTGTGTAACAGTGATGATTTCATAAATTTGATGGGTCGAGCTTATCATATTCTAGAAGACATTCCAAGTCGAAAATGAGAACTCGTTAGCTGTCCTCTGCAAATGTCCATATAGCCGAAACTATAGTGCGCCTATAGATAGACTTTATCGCTCAACTTAGTGACAGTCCTTTCATAACGAGGTAACAGATGTTTTACAGGTAATAACAATCTCATACAACTTAAGGAAACCTTCAATTATGACGATGTACTATCCTGATACGAACCAAACCCGAAGACTATTCCCCAGAAGCGCACTCCCCGAGGATAACATTATTTAGACGGATCCTTAGCATATTGTATGGCAGAAGAAAGCGTTGGCTTCTTGAGGCTTACAATCGGAGCAAGAGTCGCAACAGTAACGTGGGGCCACTTAAGTCCATTGAAATCAAGCATCACCATCTGAGAGTACTGGATCTGGTCATACGCGACAGTGACGACCTTCTTGGAAGATGGAATCTCCACGCCTTCGTCAATGAAGAACTCCGGCACAGCATCTCTGGGGCCTTGAGAAGCAGGAGAAACAGTCTGGCCAACGCGCATGGAAGGATCAAGCTCAATCTTAGCACGGATCTTGGAGACCCAGTACTGAGCCGTCACGTCGACAGCGTTAGCATTTCCGCTTTTCTTCTCGCGCGAAGCATCATTCTCTTTGCCCTCATCTGAGCCGATGTTGAATCCAATGTTCGAAGTTCCGCCGCCAAAAGCACCGCGCGGAGCATTGGTCGAAACGATAAACATGGTGTTCTCGATGATATCCTTGCCCCTATTGGCCTGTCTCAAGATAGTGTTTGGATCATTGATGATATCCTGGGTGATAGTGCCATTGGCAATAAATTTGGAGAGA
Source organism: Fusarium sterilihyphosum (assembly GCA_013186845.1). Lineage (NCBI taxonomy): Eukaryota > Fungi > Ascomycota > Sordariomycetes > Hypocreales > Nectriaceae > Fusarium > Fusarium sterilihyphosum. The sequence goes on from JAAOAU010000653.1 coordinate 42,884, forward strand.
TCTTGGGGAAGACGGCGAGTATTGTCTTTATGAGCGTCTTGGTTGTCGAATCGTTGCTTCTCCAGTTCGGTAAAAGTTTTCTTAGGCTTGATGGGGGGAATACCAATTTGCGGGATTAGAAGTGGAGTGATATCAGTGGCGTCAATGTTGGGTGCGCCTTTGGAAGTATGGGCTCGCTGGAACCCTTGAGCGTTGATGGTTGTGCCATGGGGAATAGAACCCATGCGGCAGAAGGAGGCTGGAAGCTCCGGCATGTCATCTACCTGGGGCACGCGCATCCACAGCCCTGGCTCAAAGTGGATGACGGGTGGGTTCGGGTTCGCTGTCCCATCTTCATTTGGCATGGCATCGACAATAGACTGCGTGTATGGCCGGCCAATGAGGTCAATGTCGGCCTGATCGAACAGACCACGATTGGGTACATGCTCAAGTAGCACCTCGCTGAACACTTGAGTTTCACCAGTCAGGTTGAGTTGCAGGAGGTTGCTGGTGCCTGGGCCGGTTGGGGGCTTGGGAAACTTCGTGATAGTCTTTGGATTTCGGCTCAAAGGCCGGAAGATAGTGTTGAAGCCGAAACCCTGAAAGGTGCCCGTGAACTTGCCTAGGACATCTAAATCGGGAGGAAGAGGTATCCCGAGTCCGTTGCCATTCTCATCAGTAACATCTGAGTAGCCTCCATTCTTGGAGGTTTCATCATACTGTTGAAGAGTTGGCTGAAGAACAGTAGGTCCGTAGCTGAAGCCTTCTGGGACCTTGATACTGACGGCGGGAACAGCCGGGGCCAAGTCCTCCAGAGATATGCTCATGATTGTAGATAAAAAGATAGCAGGTAAGTATAGTGGAACTTGGATAGAGATAGAAGCTTGATGGGAAGTAAAGTATATGGGATTTAATTAGCATTTTATCTTCGAGTACTTCTAGACCCGATGCACCTTATAGGCCGTAGTCGTCCCCCTAGTTATTGGCGATTATTAACTGCATTCCAAGTTCCAGCAAGGCCAAAATTGCTGTACAACAGTGACACGTAGAATCCAAGTGTTTGCTCTTACTTTCTTCGTCAAAGGCTTGGTCTAGAACATGCTCTCACGACCTGTGGCTGGCTGATACAGCAAGCTGAAGATATGATGTGAAGCCAATCTGGGAATTATTCACCGCCCAGCTCTCTTCCCGGACCAATCATGAAAAACATGCTCAAACTGGGTTCTGCAGGTGAATAGAAATGTTTCATAACCCCGCAGTTGCAAACGCCTGCAGATTCTCTGACACAAGTCTTGAATACCATTTTCACAGTCTCCCTAAGTAATATTCCGAAGTTCTAGACACTTTCAAAGGCTTCGTAAATTCGGAGGCTTTGTCCCGGACGGGTCTTTGCTAGCCGCTGGAAGTGAGACATTGCCAATCGCACCTGGGCCGTCCCGGGGCCAGACTCTTTTTCTGCGCAGTAGCCGCAGGACTAATCACCAAAACACTGCATGGAAGATCCAATAGCTCTGCACTGTTGCGGGGTAGGGCTGTGCGATGCAGACAGACCTTACTTAAGTAGACATTTCAGCCCTGACTTTGAGCGCCATTTTGATAAGCTTTGACACTGATCACGTCGCCGTGCCGAAAAACCAACGACAGCGATTGGCTCAGTTCCGATAACATCTGCAGGTCACAAACATATCACAAATATCAAGAAGATGATTGGCCAAATGGAAAACTATAGAGCTTGCCTACTAAACGCGCATTCCAAGACATTGTTTATGAGAATCGAATACGTGACACAATCCGCAGCAATTATCCTCTTCAGCCAGCCACATTAGCAAATCAGTTGCACTTTCAGCACTCGAATACCGATAGAGTTTCAATAACAACTGAGACATTGTCATGAGAGCAATCCGAGTTACGAGAAAAGCTGCATTCTTAGTGAGTGGCGTAAGAGAAGCCAGGATTCCTAGCTTCAGTTCAGCCAGCCTTCTTTACATCGAGATCTGTCTTCCCACGTAAAGTGTCCTATAGGAGGCAGCTTCCGTCTACCTTCCCCGCATTTCACTCCGAAAATGATAGACATGTCGCTGCAAAGTTTCAAGTCGGCCAGCCTTTTCTAGTCGAGTGATCAGCCCGTAAAGACATGCCATATCTCATTCGATAGAAGAATGCATTTGTTTTAAATGGGAAGCGTTGCTGAAAGTTTAATGAGACTTGGGTATCCACCTTCGCGCTGTTTTCAAAATGATCAACAGTTCATTCGCTGATGGAAGAATGCAGTCGCCAGAAAGGGGAAAGTTTCTTGCGAAATTGGTGAGACTCAGCTGTCCACTTTCTTGCTGTTTACGAAACTTGCATTTGGTACAACTGCACCAGTCACCAAAGGGTGGTCTACGTAGATACTGAAGCCTAAGTCTCCTGTGCTGGTAGAGCTGCCATGGATTCATAAAAGACAGATCTTGTGCTGGAGAATCAATCCAATATTCTCTACAGCAATCACTTCACATCTTCAACTCAGAAACAAACATTCAACTCTCCATCATGTCTTCTCAAGGTTCCTTTACAGAAGTCCATCAATTCACAAAGTCCTACAAACATATGTGGGCTCGTGATGTCGCCAAGTCGAGCATGGATTATGATCTCAAAGGTGTTATCGAACGCTTGAAGGAGTCTGTTCCTGCCAAATTTGATGACAAGGATAATATTGGTTCAATCCGAGAGAAGACCAAGAAGTTCACTGGTCCAGGCTATATTCCTGAGGAGCAGGGTAAGGTCAGCGTCGGCATTGTTGGCGCGGGTGTCGCTGGCTTGTTCGCTGCCCTGCTCTTTGATTGGCTAAATGACCATGAAGAACTCAAGGGTAAAGGACTCAAGATCAGTTACGACATCCTTGAGGCTGCTGGTGCAGAGAGACTCGGTGGACGCCTATACACCCACCATTTCTCCCACGAAGAGCACGACTATTACGATGTCGGTGCTATGCGATTCCCCAACAACACTATTATGAAGAGGTAAGCTAGACTGATGAAACGAACCCGGAGTCTGGTGCTGATACATTTCCAAGAACCTTCCAACTGTTCCATTATATCGGAATCACGCGGGAAAGCAAGCCGGGATTGATTCCCTATTACTTGAAGGACGAGGAGGGTCAATGCCCTGCTTACTTCAACGATATCACGACTAGAGGTAATGTTTGGGACGACGAAAGAAAGCCAAATGATCCGTACAAGGTCAACAAAGGCCTCCCCGAATGCGGAAAGATCCCGCCACAGTAGGACGCCTGAGAAACATGCATCGATGGAACTACTTCTGACTTCTCTATAGTCTACTCAAGACCGACCCCTCCGAGCTAGTCCGAAAAGCCCTCAAGCCCTTCACGGACGTCGCCAAAAAGCACTTCGACGCAGCAATCGAAGAAGAGAAAAAGGAAGAGAAAGAGGCGGAGAAACAAGGGTTCAAGGGTGCAGGTCAAGACGAGAGAGCTGCGGCGAGAGGCCCAGAATCAACAAAGTTATGGAAGCTTCTCATGAAGGCCGATCATATGAGTGTTCGACAGTTTCTTGGCTCGTAAGTTTTTCTCACCATTTCGGAACGACTATAGAAGGACTAGAACTAATTTGAGATCACAGAGGCCGAGAGACAGATGATAAAAAAGAGCCGCAGCCTGCAGTTGAAGGCGACTTTCCCGAGGGCCCTGGTTACAACTACAACACCATCGAATGGCTTGAGACAATGACCTAGTAAGTCTTTCAATTAAGTCACCCTCCGCAATAGCTCACTCTTTGTAGCGGTACAGGCTGGTATGACCAGTCTCTCACGGAATGTGTCCTCGAAGAACTCGATTTCCACACTCCCGACATGGACAACGATCCAGCTACTAAGGACCTTCAGTACTGGTGGTGCATTGACGGCGGCGCCCAAGAGATCGCCAAGAGAATGGCTCTCAAGATTAAGAAGCGCGTTGAATACAACACCAAAGTCCAATCAATCAATGCACAAGTTGAGCTTCGTCAAGAGCGCAAGCCAGGCTCGTATACCGCCATGAAGATCAAAACCACCAGGACAGATCCAAAGACCAAGAAGGTCGAGAACAAAGACAGGGAGTACTTTGCCATTTTCAACAGCACCACCCTCGGTGCCCTTCAGCGCATGGAGCTTTCCGATGCTGGTTTGTCCTGGGGTACTAAGCAGGCCATCCGAGCTCTTGGGTATGGCGCTTCAGCCAAAGTCGGCATGAAATTCCGAACTGCATGGTGGCAGACGAAGCCATTCTACATTTCCAAGGGTGGCGTATCCCGAACAGACTTGCCGCTGCGTGTCTGCGTCTACCCATCGTACAACATCAAATCAAACGAGGGCGAGGACAAGTGGGATCCTACAAAGCCCGCCGTGCTTCTGTGTTCGTATACCTGGGGTCAAGATGCCCAGCGTATTGGCGCTCTCTGTTCCAACAACACCACACAAGACGACGCAGAGCTCAAACGCCTCATCATCCACGACCTTGCGAGACTCCATGCTCGAAAGGATTTTCCTTTCAAGAAACTGGTCAAATTTCTCGAAGAGCAATACATTGATCACCACGGCTACGACTGGTACAGAGACCAATATATGTCAGGAGCATTCGCGTATTTCGGTCCTGGACAGTTTTCCAACATGTGGCAAGAAATTATCAAGCCTAATGCCCTGGGCCAACTGTATCTTGTCGGAGAAGCAGCCTCATCCCACCATGCCTGGATCGTCGGTGCATTGGAAAGCGTCATCCGAGCAGTGTATGTCATGTTCCAGGGTCTTCAGAACGGCAACGAGAAGTTTGAGGCATACGCGATCGTCCTGAAACTTCTCAGTACCGGACCTGATAATGACAAGAATGTCAGCCAGCCTTTGAAGAAGGACGGCGATATGCCGACCGGCTCGCCTTTCCATCCACTACCGGAGGAGATGCCTATAAGACAGCTATGCACAACAATGAATCAGGATTTGACGGCTAACCCTGAGAAGGAGGCTAACGTGGATGGTGTTGACATGACCTACGGTGCTGCGTTGGCTGTTTTGAGCTTGATTGAGAGTTTCTATGAATTGGGAGTGGATAAGAACGACACGTATTAAGTTTGGCAGATACATGTATAGACCATGATCCCAATACTACTCAATTAGTACTATAAGTTGTTATTTAGCAGACTGTAAAACAGATTAGTGATGTTCAGTAAAAGCTTAGGATGAGCAACATACTACCAATGACGCCGTTGACTGGAATGTCAATCGAAGTGGTATAACTAGCAGCATCACTCAGGAGGTATACATAGGCACCTCCAAGTTCCTGGATCTGAGCCAGTCGGGGCATACCGCCATAGTACTTCAGCTGCTGCTCCCAATCAGGTTGTTGCGGCACCCAGTATGTCATAGCCGTATCAACTAGACCCGGAGAGACCGAATTAACACGAATATTATACTTTGCCCACTCCATGGCCAGGGTGTGAGTCATGTTTCGAATGCCAGCTTTGCTTGCTCCGTATGGAGCTGAAGGTACGCGCTGATGTTGTGGTGAGCTAACATGTAGTTTATACAGAAGTTCTTAGAGTACTGACTTTATTCGGGCGATATGAGGCCATGGATGCCGTGAAAACAACTGCACCCTTGATGTTGAGCTTGATGAAGGCACGTGCGGCCGCTCGAGCGCAGTAAAACGCACCGAAGACCTATGATATATCAGCGTTGCCCGGATAGAAGCACTGGATATTGGGTCGTAGGCACGTTGATGTCGAAAAGAGCGTGAATCTCTTCCTCAGTAAAGTCCAAAGCAGCTTTGTGGTTTGTTCGACCAGCGTTGACGACCATACCGTGAAGAGCACCCTCTGATTCAACGATCTGGTCAACCGCAGATACAACAGTGGCCTCCTTTGTAACGTCGGCTTGGATTGCCTTCAGCTTTCCCTGCCATCTTTTTTGCGCTGCGGCAAACTCTTCACCAGGTTCTGCGTAGTCAATTGAGTAGACAACTTCAGCGCCGTTGTCGAGGCAAGCCTCTGCGACCCCGAGACCAATACCGCGATTGGCACCGGTGACTTTAAACGAACTCAAGTTAGCGGTTGCTCTTATGAAATGGTACAGATGGCGTCTGGGCTACTTACTTGCAATCACCTTGCCAATTAGCGTGACTTTGGTCTGATGCTGCTGGGCGACGGCAGTGGTTGGCTCCCCAGTGGCCTCGGCTTCAGTGACCGATGTGCCCATGGTGTCTAAAGTCAGGGCTTTGTTGGTGTATTTGCTGATTATTGAGTAATAAAAAAACCACTTTACAATACTCGCACTCTAGTATAAGACAAAATTCAGGAATCAGATCTTATTATAAGGGAACCTCTTACTTTATACTTCTCTTTTCCAGAATTGGGGGGGCCTCCCCAGTAACTCGAGACGCGATAGCATGTCTATCGCGACCTCGTCTCGAGGCACATGGATCAGTCAAAGGTGGGGAAGCGCCAGGCTCTGTCAAATGGGAGCTAAGCTAGATGCCCCCGAGCCGAAGGTACTGCATCAGGAACCAAGAACCATGTCACATCAGGGCAAGGCCAAGGTTGTGGAGGTTCTTAGCCCCTGCTAGACAAGATATCGTGCGGGGTAATGGCCTCCCAAACCTCGAAGAGCAAAGCTGGCCTTTGCCAATTTTGACATCTTCACCTTGAGTAGGTCTGTTACAATTTAACCCTTTTGTTGACGCAGAGCTCCGAATGTAGCCTAACGCGCCGACCGAGGCCGGCGTAAAATTTGCATGTTTGTCACCCTATAGCAGCTGTGTGTGCTGGGTCTGTTGGCTGTGTGTAGCCAATAAGCGGGCTGGTTATAGTGGGTTGGGTACGAAAGGAAGAGCTATAATTACTCTCGATTTTGACACAAGGATCGATGGCTTCAGGGCTTGCTTCTCGCGTTGCCTTGTTAAAGCCGGGAGAATCAGTCGCCAAAGAGTCGAGCGTACGCTTGGATATTTCTTTCTTATGACAATACTTGTCAAGCAGAACTTCAGAAGGTTCTCAGTCGATTCAAGTAAAGTCCATAGAACAGCCACAACAAGTGGCTGCACGATTATATCGCGAGACTTAGGACGGGCAACATATCTGCTTTACACATACATCGGTTACGGAAAAGCGAAATACATGATAGACCTCTAAAACAAAGAAAAAGATGGCCGCCCCAAGGCCTCAAATCCTGCTGACGGCGGGTCGCCAAAGTGAAGCACTCCTGGAGATTCGCGATCTTTCCTATGTGTCAACACATGGCTTCGGATCAGGTTCCGGACAAACCAATATTTTATCAAATCGTCAGTTCCACGCACACGCACATAAACCGCCTCGTCAGGATTCGGCTTCACGTCGACCATCTTAACCCTATATGAGGAGCTGTAAACATCACAGCCGTGAGGAAAGCCCTTAGGCGCAGTAGCAAGCTGAGAGAGGGTCTCGGCATCGAGCATGATGCACGCAACATATCTTGTATTCCCAACGTTCGACCTGCCCCCCTTGGATGCAATCCAGGTCTTGAAGTATTCGCGCACCGCAGCCAAAGAGACGTTATCCAGACTCTCATCCTCCACAATGTCATTCTCATAGCGGCGTACAAATTCCTCGTTTGGACGCGTGTCAACCTCGACAGGGACCTCTCTATATCGGAAGTCCGTTTCTTTGCCACGGGTAATCCAGCACTTGACACCCTCGACCTCGCGTTCAGCCCAGTGCTGGGCGATATTGTTTGTAATTTTAAGAGCATGCTCGAATTTCTGGTCCGATCCAGGGCCATAAGCGGTGCGTATAATAGCGAAGCCCCATTTCTTGGATCTGTGGCCGCCTAGGAGAGATAATGTAATGTCTAGTCGCTGAATAACGCTACGGTTATATAGAGGATCTCCTTGAAAGCGAGCCTTCCGGAAGACGTCGTCATTGATCCAAGAAAGATAGTCCTCCTCATCGACCACTGGCTGGGCCATGGTATATGGAAGTATCGGATATTTCTACTAGAGAGGTACTGTCAGATAACTTTAGGCTCGGCGGAAGGTCAAGGGCATCAAGCCATTGCGAGGAATCTCAGACGATGGAACGAGTCAGTAGTAGTCTGAATCTGAAGCAAGATATATGGAACAGACTCCAAACAGAAGCGAATACACAGCAAATTATCCGCGCGGCGTAAGCTTTATCGGCTGCAAATTTTGGCAAGCTACAACCTCATTCTGAAATGCACTTATTTACTCTCGGGTAGATATATGCACTGCGATTGCCTGGTCAAACATGTCCATATGAAAAGGAGTTCAAATAACAAGGGTTTAATGAGCCTCGTTTCACATTCAGCATCGGACTCAGCGGCTGACAGTGAGCACGGTCGCTAAACGGCCTGCAAATGACAGGTAACCCCATCGTGTTACGTCAGCGGTTCCAATGTTTTTATAAAGGCCAAGTTCATACACGTGTAATCTTTGCAGTCGCCAAATAAAACCTCAATTGCATGCTTAACCATCATGTCCAACTCTCGAGCTTCCCAGTTTCCTCCCTACGAAGGCACAGAAGTCATTGGCTTCCAGTTCTCGAATTCCACTGACCCTGCGTCACTCTCGGATGAGAATTCCGAGCTCGGCAAGATATGGGCGGCCACGCTAAAGACGTATCTCGACCATCCAGAAACGGGCATCGTCTGGTGGGGGATTGTGCATGACGCTCCGAACAAAGCTAAGCTGTTTATCGGTAAGTACAGTGAAGCGGCTCGATAAGAATCCGTGCTAACGAGCGCGTCTCAAAGATTGGAAGAGTTTAGCTGGTCGGGCTCAATTTGAGGCTAGCCAACAAGCAACAGAGCTCGCCAGCGCCTGGAAATCAATCACTGTAGCGCCAGCCGCTAAAGACTCCTACAAGTTCACCTCTAGCGACGTCGCTAGAGAAACGGCTTTATCCAGCACCTACGACACAGTCACAGCTCTCTTGGATTTCCGATTCGCCAATGCGCTGACTTCCAGCGAAGTTCAGCAATTGGATGCCATACTCAAGGAGCTAGATCGCGCTATCATGCTGAGCCCTGGTGCTGTCGTCGCCAGGCACTCAATTGGAGGATGGAGCTCAGACTGCAGATCATACAGCGCGGCCTACCGCTATCTGAACGCTGATGCCATGAGGAATTTTATCCAAGGCGACAATAAGGTTAGAGGATTATTGGAAATCTTGCAGTCTCGTGCTTCTGGAGGTATGCAACTCGAGTTTCTGGAAACACGAGTCTACAAGCAAGGCTGGCAAGGATCTGTTACCAAGACTGAGCCTGATAATTCGAATTTATCGGAGTTCATGGCCGAGGCGCAGGCCATGTTTACGTTCTAACTTGGTTGGGACCCGATTGGAATGGCTGTCGAGTGAGGCTGGTTTTGAGAAAATCGGCACGGCTCCGGGCTCGGAGGGCGCTCCGATTATTGATACATCGTATCAGTTAAAGAGAGACGGGCGATGTCGGTCGTGACTTATGTATAATAGATATTAAAGAAATAAAACTGGCAATTGAGCACTGCGTCTGTAGTCTGAGTCATTCAAGATATATAGAAATCGCTTGGGTGGTATTGGTGAGTGTGAAGTCGCGATAAGAAGGACGGTTTATCATTGGTAGAACGTTGAGGCTAGCTCTTCATCGCCCACTTCGCGTGCCTCGTAGATCAAAGGGCGCATCACAGGCCAATGACTCACTGTGTCCGAGTAGTCTATTTATATGCATAAAACCTCATCCAGTGTTCATTCTCCTTTATTATCTCTCTTTCCATTGACGAGAAATTCTATACAGTTCGATCCCATTATGACGTCGCTAAAAGCAAAGTTCCAGTCGCGATCCTGGCAGACGGACCAATTCACCATCTCAACAGACCCCAATCAGTTCCCTATCTCGCAGCTCTCGGACATCTTTGATTCAAAGGAGTTCTACTGGGCCAGCGCGCTGTCACCCGAGGCTTTCAAAGAGGCTCTTCACAACTCCCTTTCTTTCGGCGTATACGATTCGGCTCAGTCGTCCGGCCCTGAATCACCAGGCAAACTGATTGGCATCGCTCGGTTGGTGACCGACTTCGTCACCTTTGCGTATCTCACAGACGTGTGGGTAAGCCCGACATATCAAGGGAAAGGCTTGGGGAGCTGGCTTGTTCGCTGTATCCAAGAATCACTGGACGAGATGCCGGATCTGCGACGAGCGATGCTGCTCACGGGAAACTGGGAGAAGTCTGTGCCATTCTATGAGAAGCTGCTGGGTATGAGTTTGGTTGAACCAAAGAGGGGTGAAGGTCTTGCTGTTATGGAGAGTAAAGGGAGAGGGCATCCAAGCTATGGGAAGTCAGGACTAGGTTATAACTGAGGACGAGTCTTTGTTCTTCTAGGCAGGAACTGTGTCTAAACTTAATTTCAGGGAGTTGAAACATCTAAAAGCCAAAACTTCTTATTCCCAAGATTTCTTACAGCAAGTAACTGCCTTATTGTTCTTTAAGAATTAAATTTTAAAGGAGTGGAGTTCTCGTCAGGTCTTTTCAAGCAATGGAAGATTTTGGACCTGAGAACAGGCAATTGGGGTCTCAAAAGCCTCTTTCCAAGGAACAGTCATCTTCGCAATTCGGTTGCGGATGCAGATTTGCACGCATGCCTTGACTCACACCATTTCCTTGGTCACTAGCGAGGCAATCGAAGGGGCTCGAAAGAACTTCTCGGCACCGAAACAGTACAGTAATCCGAACTCAACATCATATTTACAATACTCTCCTCTATACCGTTTAACGCCACAGATCTACGTGGAACTATACCAAAGTGTCTGAAACCATGCAACAAGTCTGTCAACCCGTGCCTTCAACTCTTGTATCACCCTCCCATCCTGAGACCCTTTGTTCGGAGACCATGCACTTAAGTTCGGTCCCGAGATCTCTTCCAGATAGGCGTCTACCACGCGGCATTGTCGTACGAACATGTAAGAGCAGAGCTGTACCACCATTGCCAACCGGAGATCGACAAATCCTGGCGTTATGATTCCTTGCGCGGCATGACGATTAGCATCAGCGACACCCTGCAAGGCACCTAGTACGGCTCCAAAACTATCGAGTAACAATGCATGACATGCAGCCACCAGATGGTGCGCCACATTGTCGTCGCTCACAGCCTTGTTGGTTCGGCTTCCGAGTTCCTCTTGAAGTGAGAGTGTCGTCGTCGTGAATTTGGATGAGCATGAAACCAACTCAACGACAACCTCCTCGTTATGTAACTCGTTTGTAGTAGTCGAAAGAGAATTGAGAATGCTGTATTCATCGTTCATGTCTTCAGAAGGGTTGAATAACCATGTCATGACAAGCTTGAAGACAGCGTCATTCCGCAACAACGGAGGGAAACGTAGGTCAATATCTCCCTGTTTATGGAACGACCCCCGGTTCTCGAGGACTTCCCGGCTCTTATTGGAGAGGGCTTGGGCTCTAGGCGTGAGGTGACCAAGAATCTTCATGGGGTTGTTGTAACTGTAAAGTGGTGGTTGTCCCGTTGTCGATAGATTGTCCCTTGTTTCCAAATGCCAATCACCTTGAAGTTCAGGGACGCCTATATCCTCCCCAGAGTCGTGGAACCCCAGGTGCACGGCTGTCGGGGCGTTGAACACTGATATTGATAGGTCTGTTGCTTGACATCTCGCATGCATAGTCTCCCACGAGTAAGCATCTGGCTGCAGTGCACAATCGCCCCATGCTTCGGGCATAAACTCCAAATACGGTCCCGGGGCAGAGATCGGGTCCGACTCAGGTTGGAATGGAGCAATTGTTTCAGAACCATGATGAGGCGGGGCAGACAGCTGAATACTCGTCATTCCAGGTTCCTGGATAGTCGCGCCTCCATACTCCTCGGGCGTAAGCGGTTGCACAACCGTTTCCCTCTGAGTTTTTGGAGGCATAAGCACCACCTCGCCCTTGTAGTAATGAAGATTCGGACGGCCCTTGGGACGGCTAAGACTGTACACGCACTGAGTGCCATGTCGGTAGCAACGACTACAAGCTCCCGTTCTGTTTATCCCGACAGGAGTGCATCTGAGCTTTTGGCTATGACATCTGTCACATGATTTCCGACGTGACGGTGCAGTCGTAAGGGAACCTAGCGAGGAAAGGGGGAGTGATGAATCCATTGGACTTGATATTGATGACATTGTGTAGTGATGATAACTTTCAGCAACTAGTTCTGCACAAGATGCGAGTTCAGTTCTGAAAGGATTGCACTGAGGATCTTGAAAGCGTACCTTGAGAATAGATGGGCATTGGTGAATTTATATTAAATTCTATTCCAGGGTAACATTACGTAGGCTGGTTTATACGTAATAGAACGTCAGAAGCCAAGATTATATTGCGTGTCTTCTCAACCTCTAGATACAGATAAGCAGCCACTTACCTCAACATCTAGTCCAATTTTTGTCACTTCCATGCACCACTTTTCATTGGGGGTTCCATAATTAACACAAGACAGATCTATTGTGCTACTTCTAATCTTATAAATCCCTTTGTGCTTGTCATGTCGGGGAATGGGGCTCATGTTTCTTCAAAGCATAGATGTTTGATAAAATACGTCTTACCGAGCTTGAGGGGTTAATCACGCGAGCTTGAGATTTAAGTTATTTAATCAAGAACGTTTTAGTATATAGATTGTCTTACGGACTCAAGGTTAAGGCAGAGGCTAGGAATCTTTACAATAAATTTCTATATAATATATAACTATTCCCTGGGCTGGGAACTGGTTAATTTCCAATATAAAGGTGTTAAATCTAAGGTAGTAGGGTAGGCATAAAAGGATTAAGCAAGAACTGGTCCTGGCTTTAGCTGGATTAAAGAGTGGGGCTATGTAGTAGTTGGTTAGCCACTTCTTGATAAGCATTTATCGATAAGCTTATCTCACTTTTGGGACCTTTTATTTTCGCGTTTCGCTTACTGAATTATGAGCTATATGTTATTGTATATGCCTAGAGCATAACTAATTTAATACTTTAGCTGCCCTAAGTCTCCTTAGTGTCCTCTTGTTCGCCGTCTTTCATCTCATCCCTAACCCCATCCCCATTGACCTTCTTGGTGATACCTTTTTGGAGAGGATTGATAGATTGCGCATCGGTCTTGATTTCCCAGATCTTGATCCAAAGCAAAATCTGCGTCGCGAGAATAAAGACACCAGCACCCAGGACAGCTACCCAGGCTAGCAATACAATAGTAGCAATTGGCGAGTAGACGATGAAGCCCAGCATTCGCGGCTTGAGGGAGCTTGGGTATGTGCGATGGACCAGCCCGAAAGAAATCCGCCAGGCAGATATAACGACCCAGGAACCATGGAGAAGCAGGAAAGGGAACACAGATGTGCAGACCAGGAGGGCGACATATTTGTGAAGTCGTGACGTAATGCGATCCTTGAGCCAAAAGCCAGGACGAGGCGGGGTTGCAGGGCCGGATTTAATGACAGGAGTATCTTTTTCGTCCTTCTTGTCATTTTGGCAGTCTTCATCGGGGAATGAATCCACTTGCTTGGCGGACCACCAGCAATTGACTATGATGAGGACTGCGAGTGTCCAGAATAGGTCGCTCTTGAGGTACTCGTAGCGGGCGGTGTCTGAGTACCACCAGGACTCGTAATGTGAGCAGTGCTTTGCAGTCATCTTGGCGATTGATCTAGATAATGGTAAGAGTAATTGAGATGCATTGCGAATGAGACTGAGGGGAGGATTTTATTCTTTTATTATGAAGACTGGATTTAAATGGCTGCCTGGAGCACCATTTTGCTTCCCCACATTCCAACGATCTCCTTGTTGTGATTGGCTTCAACTACTGAGGATTGGGGGCCAGCCAGTTAGCATAGCCACTACCTACGGGGATGACTGCGGCCTATTAAGGTTAATAAGCCTCTATTTCGAATGTCAGACAACGTCAGGTCCCACAAATAGACTGATGCTAGACATTTGATTGCTCCGTAATGGAAAGACTTGAAGACTCAGCCCCTCAGCTCTAGGCCAAGCAAATGAATGTAGTATTTCCCGTACCGGATACCTATTTCAGCTATCAAATCAACCAAGTTACAAAAGACACTCCCTCAGTCTTCCTAGGCGCGACCTATGTAACTACACAAAAACGCGCCAACCCTAAGACCGATTAACCCCCATTTCGTTTCAGGCTAATCATGAAAACATAACCGTCAAGTACTGGTTAGAGCTCGTCGCTCTACAGCGGAATTACCCCTGGTTACATTCTGGGTTAGGGCTGGTATTAGGAGGGCCAGCCTTGATCTTGATGTTGACCGTGCCACTGGGTCCACTGATATCAATTGATACCTCCCCAGCCTCGGTATTCTTGTCAATAACACTCTCCAGGGCGGTGCGAATAATATCAGCCTGGGAAGTGTCAGGAGATTCAGTGCTGCACTCCTTCTTGGTGGCTTCGTTAATCTGGCCCGAGATAATACCAGCTATGGCAACACCGCCAGCATTGGCGACGAAAGGTTTGTTGAGGAACTCCCAGAGATTGCCACTAGAGACATACTCAGCAGTGCTCAGCCAAGCACTGTAACCCAAGAGCAACACGTAGTTGGTTGCTTTGACAACGCATTTTTGGCCAGCCCTGCAGGTGCCTGCAAGGTCGCGCGTTTCAAGCTGAGTGCCATCAGATATGGTACTGTTGCCGACGATCTCCTCAATATCGAGCTCAACGGCAGACCTCTTATGGACTATGTTTTGTTAGGACCGGAGCAGATTGTATCAAGATGCGTTCTGCTTACGTTTATCGTCCCACTCATTTTCAGGGACACCTGTGAAGACGCCTTTGGCAAGCTCTTGCCAGCGAACGTTTTTGCCATTGAACTCGCTGATTTCACCGTGGTTGAGACCGAGAACTCCTTGGGCTCCAAGGAGACCGGCAACGACAGCGGTGAGAAATCGCGTGTGAAACATTGTGGATAGGTTTGAGACAGTTTGTGAAGGAAAGATGATATAATATTGCGATGGATGACAATTTATGATGATGATTTCCAATGCTAAGTTGTGCCACAATCGCGCGGTTTTAAATAGTTTTACTTCACATACAAGACTGCTTTTCATCAAGTAAGAACAAGTCAGGGCATATCACAATGCAATGTCTTGTTTCCAAGTTTCTGTCTGTACGCTCGGAATCCCCTTTCTTCTGCCGATCATCGTCCTGCAGATTTGGAAGTCATCCTTCGAAAATTCCTTCTAGGCATCAATAAACTTCTTAAGGTTGATGATCGGCATGCTCCGCCTTGCTTGGTCGGAGTTTAACCATAAGCAAAGGATCCAGTTGCTCGTATACAGGGTTAAACGGCCCCCAACGTCAGCACTTGGATGACGAGGGAATCTCCGCGACATGCAGATCAATGACGATCTATAATCCGGGAGGCAGATCTCAGGGCCGAAGGATTTATTAAGTTTCCGAAATTAGCCCCGGGACTTGCTGAAAGTCCGAAGTCCTTTCTCATCGAGAACGGAATAGATACACTGACGTAATTGCATGAGGCTGAGGAACTCTCTTGACCTATGGTTATCTTAGGAAGAGGTTTCTTCGCTGCCTGATTACTGATACTATGTCAGAGATCATCAAGAAGGAATATCTCAGGATCAAAGGATTTGCTGACCTTCTGAAATGGAAGGTCGGCATTTCCCTGAGTGGTGAGTTTCCAGTTTATGGATAGAGACATTGACGTAATTTTCTGAAGATCTGCTGTAGTGTTAGAGCTTCCTATGTGATGATTCACAGGTCTGTGTAAGTTTTCAAGTTAGAGGAAGGCTTTTCCATTAAGATGATCTCTCTGAAGAAGTATTTAAGTGCTCTGTCTAACCACGAATTCAATTTCAAATCATTCTCATCTTCATCTTATCATTACAACCTGATAAATACTCACTATCAATATTTCAAAACACCTTCATCTTCTATCACAACCCTTTACACCATGATGTACTCCTTGACAGTCTTGATCGCAGCTTGCACTGCTTTGGCTGCTGGTTCACCCACACGACCCAACTCCGCTGGCCTCCAGGCTCGTGATGATCTCCTTGGCCCAGCCACCTGCCCAGACGGTGACAACTTTGCCCTCAACGAAGAGGATGCTGCTGCCGGCGCTGAGGGATTCAAGCTGTGGGTTGAACAGGGTGCTGATGGAAAGATTGATCTGTCTGGTAACTTCAAGGGCCAGATTTCTGTATGATATGTCCTTTGTTTCCAAGTTCACAGCTAATCGCGAGATTCTAGAAAACTCATAAGGGTGTAACCTTCTTCGCTTGTGATTACAAGAGCGGAGGAAAGGGCAGCTACATCAATGGTAACTTAGTCCAGTCGGTTCTTCGAAAGGATGGTTATCTCGATAGCAAGTGCGGCAGTGCCAGAGGTGGCTACGAAAGCAGCAACGATCTCAGCATTGGCCGTACCTTTGTAAGTCCAATAAAACTCCTTTCATTGTGAGACAATTGTATAGCTAACATTTGGATCCTTTAGAATGGCGACCACTATTGTTGAAGGAAGCAAGTTACAGCATGATCACAGCTCTGCGGTAAAGCTAAAGATATACATATAACTAGGATACTGTCTTTACCTTAGATTTTTGTCTGTCTTTACCTTAGATTTTTGTCTGTCTTTACCTCAGATGTTTATTTAAGATTTTTCAAAATTCGTTGCTTCCGATGTATTTGTAGTCTTATTCATTCTTTTAAGAACTTGAAAGTCTTATACACCCGTTCCATAATGCCTGGGAAAGGATCTATGTCACGGTATTGGATTTCAGAGACGTTGTTTACCTTACCTATGCTCAATGCTCCAGTGATGACGTAGCCTGCGCACACGAGGTTTTTAAGCTGACTTGTACCAGTTGTAGCCGCCCCATTGTTATGACTCTAGACCTCTCGCATCTTCTAGCTAGCCTCTGAGAAGATGGTGATAAAAGGCCTAGTGGAAGGGCACTCAATGAACATGTTCTTCGCGAGGATACTCTCTTTCAGCAGCGCCAATAGCTTTTGTGAACCATGCCCGGGTTGCCAGCGTTTCACTTCTGATGCTTGCAGCCATCTCGATTTCCTGAGGCATTATGGTGCATCATGATCACCTGGGTCCATAATACGAAAAAGAAAACTGGTAAATTAGGTCCGCGTGTCTCTATTAAAGCTATCGTTTATTACCCAATCAGTACTATTTTAGGTCCAGGCTTAAAGCAGATTATTATCGTAAATCACCATACTAGTATCTTACTAAGCCTAACTGGTGATAGCTTAAGGGGAGTTTAGGGAGCTTTTAGTTAGATTCCAGGAACTATCAATTCGTATCGGGATCTCGGAAGCTTAGCGTAAAACAAGCTTTGCCCTATGAATCTAGCGACCGTAGCCAAGCTTTTGTTAACTCCCCTTAAAGCCCAGGGCGTACCCACCTCCTTTTGACAAACCAGTTTATACCTTTCCTCTCATTCAACCCAAAGCTCACTGGCTTAACGCTCGTTACACTCTTTCGTTCTCACAATGCATTGGGTTTCCATTGCCGCTCTTGTCAGCGCTTCGCTGTTCCCTGTGGCCAGTGGTAGCCCATGCCGTCCTCATTCGACTACTACCTCTGGTATTTCTACTACTGCTGTTAGTGTTGAGAGCTCAAGCACCGCGACTGTTGAGAATCCTACTACCGTCACCACGACCACGGCCGCCGATGTAACGACTGAAGCAACTACTACCACGAATGCCGAGAGCACAACAACTGAGGAGTTAACTTCAACTACCAAAGCCGAGACAACCTCGACCGTTGAAGCTAGTACTACCGCCGACACTGAGACAACCTCAACTGCTGAGGCTGCTACTACCACTACCGCCGAGACAACGACTGCTGAAGCTACTAGCACTACAACCACTGCGGCTGCCGGTCCGACCAACGCCGTCCAAAACGGCGGATTCGAAGATGCGGTAAACACGGCCTGGGTTCTACAAGGTAGCACCATCTCGAACACTGGACTGGCCCATACAGGCACCCATTTCCTGTAAGATCCCTCTTTCCATCTTCTAAAGCCTCATTATTGACAGATGCTACGCAGTGAAATCGACGTGAGCAATAACTTTGCTATTGGACAAAACTCCGTCACCCAAGTTATCAATGGTCTCGACACCACTCTCTCGTACCAGCTTGCCTTTTATTATACTGTATTCAGCAACCCGACGCCCGTTATCATTCCTGGCACGTTATGCCTAATCCAGGTCGAGCAAGGTGGCTCTGTCATAGCACAGCCCCCCTTGAGCTTTACGAACCTCGACTCCTACCAACAATTTACCGTAAACTTTACCCCTAGCAGCGCTAGCACCTCGCTGGGCTTAAGGCTTCGATGCACTAATAATCGGAGGGTTACACTTTCTCTTGGCATTGATGATGTTTCTATTTATACTGCCTAATTGTTCGTTCTAGAATATCAATAATCCAGCAGCCAGTCCCTGGCTCTCGCCTTCTGAAACTCGCTCTATTGCAAGGCGTAGTCAACTGTTTCTGTGCTTGATATCCCATCCAGAGATATTATAGCCTCTTGTCTAGAATGTCCACTATCGCCTGATGCCCATATCTTGCAGCAATTGCCAAAGCTGATTGTCCTTTCCATTCTCCTGTGGGAATAACATATCCAGCATTCGCTCCCTTTTCGATTAGCAAAAGCACAGCAAATTTGTTCCCCCATAGTGCAGCTTGGCAAAGCGGCGTGAGGCCCCAGCCATCAACTGAGTCCGGCCCAGCCTTGCCCGTTTCCAGCAGCTCACGGATGACACCAACATGACCCTTCTTGGCAGCATATGAAAGAGGGGTGTTCCCATATTTGTCCAGATAAACGGGGTCAGCCTTGTACCTCACCAGTAAAAGTCTGACAACGGACGTCATACCCCTTTCTGCAGCATAAGAGAGAGGTGTTCTGCCTTTGGAATCAGGGGAATCTGGGTCAGCTTGGCCAGTTTGCACAAGAGATCGAATAACACCTTCGTGCCCGTTTCTCGCAGCATACGAAATCGGTGCCAACCTAGTACTCTTCGCTTCGCTGGTAGGTCTTAGACCAACAGTTGCCCCCATGGCCATGAGAAGCTCGACGATCGCCCCATGCCCCTTTTCTGCTGCAAACGAAAGCGGTGTTCTTCCATTATAGAATTGAGCTCCAATGAATGTCGCCTTTGCCTCAGTGTTAGGGTTGGCCCCCATATCAAGCAGTGTTCTCACTGTAGTTACATATCCATGCTGTGCCATATGGGACAAGGCCGTGCGCCCGAATCGATCCGGTCGGTCGATCTCGACCCCCCCAGCCTCAAGAAGTAGTCTCACAATAGGATCATACCCTCTTACTGCTGCAGATAAAAGAGGTGTAGACATATGTTGAAGAGGATCTGGGTTCACGCCATTTTCCAGTAGCAGCCGGACGATGCCTTCATTATTGGCGCGTGTTGCATGAAGTATTGGTGTGAAACCTAAGGTTGTTGAGTAGTCGACCTCGGCGCCATTCTCAATCAATAGTCGTACAATAGCCTCATGCTCGTTTTCGACTGCACGGCCTAATTCAATGCTGATATCGCCAGCTTCAGTATCGAGGAAGAGCCTGACCAAACCCTCTCGCCCGTTCTCTACAGCATAAGACAGTGGTGTGCGTCCAAAACTGGATTTCACCGAAGAAGAAGCCCCATTGGCAATCAAGATACGAACTGCAGTTTCGTGCCCGTGCTCTGTAGCAAATGACAATGGAGTGCGTCCTGCGTTCTCATTATCATAATGCCACTTGAGAACAACTTCGCCATCTTGAGAATCCACTCTTGCCCCCCTTTCGAGTAGCATTGTCATAATGGCATCATGGCCCTGCTCGGCTGCATATGATAGGGGAGTCCTCCCTGTCCGGTCCCCTGAATCCACTTCTGCCCCCATATCAAGGAGATTCTCGACTAGATCAGCCAAGCCGAAGTAGGCCGCTATATGAAGGTGCCTCATATAAAAGTAACCAAGTGTGAATCTCTGGAGCGCGTTTCTCATGGCGAGACTGACTGACGCTTCATCATCCAAAAATTCGATGAGCTCACAACTCGAAATTGAGGAATTGCGCGCGTGGTGGCCCCAATTGACAGCGCTGTACCACCACAATGGATACGAGGATCTGGTAGCGAGGTTAAAGTCAAGAAAACGGTAACGTTCATTCTCGCTAACCCATAGATGTGCCATACATGTCCTAACAATGTCTTGTTCCGTTAGGGGAAGTAACTCATGGGGATTCTGGATAAGATATTCTTGGGCTGTATAATGAACGAGCCGGATGATCTTGCTAGACTCATCAAAAGCCACAAGCCCAGCACAGACAGAGATCATGGTGGACTCGAAAGGTAGATCTTGTGTGCAAACCATGCGGTATTTAGATCTTGTAGCAAGGGCGTACCGCAGATCCTCAATAGTCAACTGACTTCTTGCGTATGTAAGCCAAAGGAGAACTCTTTTAGCCAGGATCGCGTGGTCTGGTTCCTGGGATTTAATCCTGGTCATCGTCTGCTCGTAGGCATCGGACAAGGCTTTAGCGTTGCCCTTCCTACTGCCTCGTTTGAACATGGCTAGCTGGTTTCGTATCTCTGTTTCAGAGACCTTATAGCTAAGCAACTTAAGGTATATCCGCGCCAAAAGGAACCTAGACGCCGTTAATAATAGGTTCTATAACCGTTGAATGGAAACATACATTCCGTCTACAGATTCCTGAACAGACTCTACAATATCCTGACGAAGACCCTTGTTTTGCCGGATATCAGGAGGCAACATGCTGAAGTTTCCTTCGATGTATATGCCAATATCATCCCTCACTGCGTTGATCTCTAGACCTATGTTGTTCCGGAAGCTGGATCTGATCTCAGAAGAGATTGTGGTGTCAAATCGGGAAGTGGCAAAGAGATTGACGTCGAATTCTTGCTGCAGTCGACCAAGCTGCACCAGAAAGGACTCTCTTGCGCCAGGAGCATTCCCGTACTCATCAAGCGCATCAATTATGACAAATACTCTCGAGTGTTCAGAGATCACGGACCCAAGAGTAGAAATAATCTCTCTGGATGATGGTCGTGTTTGTTGGATAGCATGGTGTGTGTAGAGAGACCGTAGGCATTGTGGCAGCGACGGCAAGCCGGCAGAAAGCTGTTTCAGGACACATAAAAGAAGGCCATCACTGGTTTGTTGATCCTGCCTTTGAAAGTTGCAGAAAATGTAGGATGTACCGCTCGCAGAGTCGCCCGAGAGCTCTGAGTTTAGGTGTTCGATTAGACCTGATGCGAGGATAGTCTTCCCAACCCCTGGGATACCTTGGCAGAAGATAGTTTGCCCAGGTGTCTTGGCCCAATCTAGGTATTCGGTGGCTTCGAGAAGCCAACTGCCAGTTCCTGGCTCTTGAACCTTTTGAAATTCGCTCTGTTGCAAGCCGTAGTCGACTGTTGTGAGCCAGTCGAGAATCTTTATATCGTCCTTTCTACTCTGGCTGGCTTTAATCTCGATGACATCTCTGCGTGTTTCAGAGAGAAGGAGGTGGACTGTCTACAATTAGGTGGTAATTGAAGGCAGGAAAGACGAGAAACTGACCATCGTTCAACAAATCTTTCAGGGGACGCTCGCCCTCCACGTCAGTTGGCTGCACATACTGTAAGAGCTCCTTGGCAAAAGCCGCGGCTACAATTGCAGCTTGTTCTTGCCACTCTTTGTTCTTGTGTGAGTCGGCATAGTCACATATGCCCCGTATGACAAGACAGGGAAAGTGATTGACAAGACCCGCAGCTTCCATCTCGATACAGAGGACTTGTCCCCCAAGGTCTTTGTTGAGTTTGTTCCGTGATGCAGCATCTTTGATTAACTTATCGCCTGATGCAATTAGACCATAGTGTATGCGCATCTCTCTGTCTTTCCTTTTGACAATCATAGATCTATCACAGAACTGGCAAGGATCCTGCTCTTCATCCTCGCTCTCATTTACATCTTCATCATCCGTGTTGCAAATTATTCCTGCAACATGATCATAGGACGACTTGAATAGTAAGTCTTTGAGAGAATCGTTGCGTAGAGATGCAGAGGCAAGCTTTGGCCATTTCTGTTTCAGTTCTCCGAGATACTCTGGTATCTTAGTTCCGACAAGGTTGTGTTGCGTCTCCAGTTGCGTAAGAGCAGTCAACAGTGACTGAGGTGGGTTGTTAAGTGATCCAGTTCGTTCGAATTTCCCCTGGCTATGTAACTTGCCAGCATCCCACTTCACTACTCCTGGATAGTCACCCGACGACGTACCGACAACAACATCTCCAAGCCGGACCTTGTTGGATGGTACACCACCACCAATACCTACCATTAGACCGACCTTGATAGAGGGAAAGGTAGTGACGAGATTACGAGCAACCGCTGCTGCTGGGACATTCCCAATCATGCCTTTTGGTAAGCAAGTGATAGCGATGTTGTGAGGCCCGATGGAACCAAGAGTATACGAGTTGATATCGTTTCGGGGCTTTGATAGTACTGGGTGCTGATGATCCAACATGGCTGTGGCGGCCGTTAGCTCCTTGGGCAAGGCACAGACCCATCCCACGGTATAGTCGTCATGCGTAAAGACATCTTTGTTCTTCCTATGTTGACTCATCAGAGGTTCTGGCCCTGACCTTACGGGTATGCGTGCATAAATTGGCCGTAAGAGATATATAGAAGAAGGAAAAAGAGGACCAGCACAGAGCTTACGAAATAAGTTGCCCCCACCATCAGCAGATCCGATTCAAGACCAATCATAGGCCCGGGCCGTCTTGGCTGACCTGCAGCTTGCATATGAGCCCCTGTATTCTTATATGGGGGTCTTACGGCCTTGACCGCAAATCGGGGGGGTTTCAGGGAACAACAAAGCATCATAACACGGGATAGAGTGTGAGAATAAACATAGCAAAGAGTCCTCTAAGCTTAGACTAGATTTGCACATTTATCTATAGGCTCCTGGTTTATACTCAGTTTGGTCCTTCTTAAATCCTTTATTAGCCTTGAGGAAAGCCACTTTGCATTATCTATTAATAGTAAGAAACCAATGTTCAGCTGGATACAGTCAAATCTTACATTCTTACAGCATGAAAAGCTGACAAATGAAAAGTCAATGTGCTTATAGCTGAACCTCATATTATTTCAGCTATGTAGTCAGATCAAGTCAATTGGCTGTGTATTGGAACTTTGGTTATGTTTGTGTAACCTACAGGTAGTGCCCCATGGCTATATAGTTCTCGGTGTCTCTCTTACCTTTTTTGTCTTTCTTTAGACTAAGCATTGCGATAATCAACACCATGGAGCGACAATCCTATGAACTTCTTCAACGGGGTAAGTCAGAAAAATAAGGCGACTCTTCTTCTTAGTTGGCTAACATCGCCCAGGTGCGCCTGTTGAATTGGAGAGTAAGCATAGCCCTGGTGAATCAGCTTGGCCACCAGAGCCTCGTCCACTCCCTCAATCGTTTTGGGCCTCGATTTCCAGTATCATTTCATTTTTGCCACTCCTTATGCTACCTATACCATTCGCAGGTAAGTAATCTATATACTGGCCTATGCGACTTTATGCTGACTATTGTCGAGTTTTACTTGTCTTTATGGCTCGCTTAGATGGCAAACCCTTGTCGCAGCACGGCGATGCAATATTTCAGGGCATGGGATTGGCCTCAACTCTCTGGCCCATTGCCTTTGCTGCTGTTTTGGGATCATTAGCCCGAACGGTCGCGCTCTACAGAGCTGAAAGAGGAACCAATCTCGGGGTATCTATCCGGCCAATGCTAGATTCTGAACTGCAGCAAGATAGCTAATTAACGGTGGTTAGACACTGGGAATTCTTCTCGGCAGTCAAACTCTTATGAGCACGCTCACAAGCGCCTTCACCCTCCGTATTATTTCACTCTGGGCTATCCTTCTGATTATCTTATGGAGCCTTAGCCCACTGGGTGGCCAAGCAGTCCTCCGAGCGGTTCACGTTACGTTTAATACTGAAGCGCAAACCTATGACTTAATGTATAGTCCCGCAACAAATTCAGGCATCCCCTTTGACAAAGATCGCTGGTCAATGTCGAATAATAGCCCTCATGACTGGTCCCTAGAGCTTAATACTGCGGGTAGCGATATGAGCACGATAAAAGTTCTGTTTGGCGCAGCGCTGAGTGCACCTAACTCTCTCGGCCAGGCTGCTAATGGATCCAGTGACAGTTTCGGTGCCGCAATGCAACGGATTGGAAATGGGACCGCAAGCTTACTTGCACGAACAGATCCTTGGGGGAATTTCAGGGTGCCTCAGATCACCTCCTTGCCAGGATATTCCTCATCTAAGCCTTATAAGTGGCTAGATGTCCCTACAGATCAGTTAGTGACGTATGAGTCTCTAATCGGAATCCCTCTCTGGGGCGTCCCAATATTCCCCGGAAACTTGACCTTCGAAATACCTGCTAGCTATGCTACCCTCAAGGTAAAGGTTCATCCCAGACGTCGCTTTTGGAGTTCAGAAACTGATTTGAAAAGTGCTCTCGCTGGTTTGATACAGTAAAGTGGCTAGAGACCAACCCTGGGATCCTGAAGAGCCATAAAAAGGATGATATTTACTCTGATATGGGGGAGAGCGAAAACAATAGTAATTATAGCCAGGTATACATGGACACGCCGAATAACAAGAAGGGCTTCAACTTTTCCGCCAAAAATATCACCAGCAAAGGGCCAATCACACATGGAACCTTCGTCTTTGGAAACTTTGGCCATAGCACTGTCTGCGACATTGGTCATATCTACGTTGACGTCGACGTTATATGTGAACGACCAACACGATTTGATCAGATGGCTTGCAGAGCTAGAAGAATTCGCCACTCGCCTTCCCGCCCCTTTCCCAAGGTCGACCATCAGTTAGTCGGTCACGGCGCGAACCTTTTTCTATCTGGCCTCCCATTTCTTGCGTCCAGTTCTAGTCCTGGATTAAAATCGCCCATGGAGAATTACCTTGCAGATCCGGCAAAGGGTATCGGGCGCCTAGCGACGCCTGAATTTGACTATATTGGTACCGAGTACACCAAATTACCCTTACCCGTCTTTGCCGAGCGCCTAGCTATAATCATCAACACCGCTCTGCGGCTATATTGGTCTCCATACACGATACTAGACATGGAAGCAGTGCCTGTTTCGGAGACAGATCACTACGGAAATGTAACAAGCATACTTGCGTTAACAACCAAAGTTTATGGGACTCGAAAAGTATGGATGGCCACGGCTATTCTGTCTCTCGCAATAATGTTCTCGGCTGCGATCTTGACTGTAGGGTTAAGACTGGTGATCCGAGCACCAGATTTCCTCACACATGTTGCAGCGTTGACACGAGATTCGGCATACATGGATCTTGCGCCAGGAGGGAGCATACTAACTGGCGATGAGAGGGCGAAATTATTGAAGGACTTGCCACTGAAAATCATGGATATCGAACCGGATAATGCTGTTGGGTATATTGCACTTTCTGATAAAATCGGCGATAGAGGGGAAAGACTGGGCAACGATGGTAGAGTCTATAGATGAGAGTTGATTCGTGGCAGTTCTGGTCAATGGCTTGGGAGACCAACTCGGTAGATGGAGGATAAATAGAGGGTTACAGACGAAGGAAACGAGACAAGTGAGACTTGGATCTCTTAATCAGTATTTGCTCTTCTCCCTATATATACCTAGAAACTATGTACGACGAAACTGAATAGGCGATTATTTGTTGTCAAAGCGCGAGACTAGAACAGATCCACCAAGACTCTTTGTAGCATAGTTAAGAATACCATAACGATGTCCAGGGAAGAACTGCCAATCATTACCCAGCGACACAGTAGACCCAAAGTTGGTAAAGCTGTTACCGTCCGTGCTGTAGCTGAACACAGCAGATCCAGCAGCACCAGGGGCGATATTAGCAGTGACACGGAGATAAATCTTGCGGTAGGAAACGTTGTTCTGTCTAGCTGAGACACTTCCTGTAGACTTGGTGGTCCAGTCGGTGTTCATGCTGAGGCCTGTGTTGAAAACGAGGTTGAAAGAGCTTCCTTCACGCTCAATGCCGATCCAAGCTGATGAGTCGCGGAGAACAGCGAGACCAGTACGATCACCATCGGCCATCTTGGAGAAGTCGATGAGGATAGTACCAGTTCCTTGAGGGCCGCGGATTCGGTGGGTGAGGGTGTTGCGAGCTTGATACAGGTCCTTGGTAACAGTAGCGGTCTTCAAGGTCAAGCCGTTGTTGACAGTAAAGCTCTTGGTATCAGGGTTATGGTTCCACTCCCAATCCGCTCGGAGGTTGGGACCAGTGAAAGTGTCAGTGCCAATAGGGCTAGGAACGGTACGCTTAGGGAGTGGGTAGTCATAGTCGCCCCATTGACCATTTACAAGAGTGATCTTGGGGAAACCATCGCTGCCCCAAGTAATAGGTGCCAAGGCTGGTGCTCTTCCTCCAGGATACATATCCACGAAAGACATATAGTACCAGTTGCCGCTAGGCGTGTCGATAAGACCGCCTTGGTGAGGTGCTCCAGCACGAGGGGCAGTGGCAAGTTTGAGGTTATCGGCGATGATGCGGAGATCATAAGTTCCAAAGGGACCGTTGGTTGACTTGGCGATGTATTGTCCCGTTGCAGGTCGTGTTAAGAAGATATACCAGCTGTTGTCCTTCTTATACAAGCGAGAGCCCTCGAGGGTAAGAGTAGATGGCGGTGACAGAACAACCTGTTCCTTGACTTCGGTCTTCATGTCTTTCGAAAGCTGTGCAATGTGAAGGTCGCCGCGTCCAAAGGCAACGTAAGGAGTGTTGTCAGTATCGAAGTGCAGACCAGCATCGTAATAGCACTTGTTGATGGTAGTGATCTGAGACCACGGGCCAGTTGGGCTTGAGGCACTGTAGACATAGGTTTTACCGAACTCAATGCAAGCAACAAAGTAGAACTTTCCATCGCTCTCACGGTATCGGAGAGAAGAAGCCCAAATGCCCTTGACGTAAGCTCGCTGTCCGTTCTCAAGACTGTACTTGGAGGACCAGTCGAGAACAGGGACGGAATGGCCGATGTGCTCCCAGTTGACAAGATCGTATGATCGAAGGACTGGAGCGCCGGGAGAATAATGGAATGTCGAAGCGGTCATGAAGTAAGCATCTCCAGCGCGAGTGACTTCCACGTCGGAGAGATCTTCCCAGATAACAGGGTTGGTAAACTTTTCTGCCATGGCGGCAGCAGCCGAAAAGATGAGGCCAAGAATAGCACGCATGTTGAAGCCGTCAAGAACTAAAGAGCATTGTCGAACAGAACCCGTCTACAGCATTTCTCGCCCAACTTATAACAAAACGAGGGACATTCCAATTTGGAGTTTGGACATGAAACGATTGGCGCGCTTTAGCTGAGCAGGGATCAGCGTCTAGACTTGTTAGAGTTCTCACGGAAATATATCCCCCTCTAGAGCCACGAGTAGCAGCGCGCCAATGTTTATTACAGGGTTGAACCCCGCATTATGCACGATGCCCAAGTTCAGGCTGAAACAAACGTGGTCAAACAAATCATCAGACGCTTCATTTATTCGTCACTACTCCGATGATTAAGGGAGCTGAAAGGTGTATTAGCCTAATTTAGGCGTGTTTTATATGGATCGCTTAACGGAAGATCGGCACTTGCAGCATTCGGCATTTGGTAGATGTCATCATGTCCGCTTTCTGAAAGACGGAATACATCTTCCGTTGGCCCAGATGAAGCAAGGATACACCAGATGATTTGTGCTCAACCCACCCTTGATTGAAACATGACTCAAAGTGTCTTATCGTATCCGTACCAATCAGTTGAGTCTCCGCCGATATGATGTCTGTTTCTAGTAAATGATTCGCCTTGTTCCGATTATCCGGGTGCTTCTCCCATGTAGTCTGACGATGCGCGCAAATAGTAATATCAAGCTCGGTGTTAAATATGCCTTCATGTCTGCATAAAGGTTAGGCGCGCAAATTGTTTGTGGTTACCTGACGAAGCCACCATAGCCTATTTGTGTGAATACGGCATTCCCTCGTTTATCCTCGTTTACCCCTACTTAACCCCACGCTAACAGGGTCCTTAAACAAATTTGGGTTGCTACCTTCCTCATGCGGAGAAACTGAGATCTACATGTCAGTATAGGATTGGCTATTTAAAGTTGACCTCGAACTGTTTGTGAGACTCTCATTATAGAATTACTCTTCTTCAAGAACCTGAGTTGGCAAGAGATTGATTCACATCAACAGTTATTCTAAGACTCTACTCAAGATGTGGTTGACTTCCCCATTGCTGTTCGTCAGCACTCTCCTGGGTCTTACTGGAGTTGCTTTAGCAGACAACCCCATCGTCCAAGACATTTACACCGCAGACCCAGCACCAATGGTCTACAACGACCGCGTCTACCTCTTCACAGGTCATGACAACGACGGCTCTACCGACTTCAACATGACAGACTGGCGTCTCTTCTCGTCAGCAGACATGGTCAACTGGCAACACCATGGCGTACCCATGAGCTTGAGCACTTTCAGCTGGGCCAACAGCAGAGCCTGGGCTGGACAAGTCGTTGCCCGAAACGGCAAGTTTTACTTCTACGTTCCTGTCCGCAATGCCAAGACGGGAGGAATGGCTATTGGTGTCGGTGTCAGTACCAACATCCTTGGGCCCTACACCGACGCCCTCGGAAAGCCATTGGTCGAGAACAATGAGATCGACCCAACAGTTTATATCGACACTGATGGTCAGGCCTATCTCTACTGGGGCAACCCTGGCCTCTACTATGTCAAGCTCAACCAAGACATGCTCTCCTACAGTGGCAGCATCAACCAGGTTTCGCTCACAACCGCTGGATTTGGTAGTCGCCCAAACAACGCACAACGTCCTACAACCTTTGAGGAGGGACCCTGGCTGTACAAGCGCGGCAATCTTTACTACATGATCTACGCCGCCAACTGCTGTTCCGAGGATATCCGCTACTCAACTGGACCTAGCGCCACTGGGCCTTGGACTTACCGAGGTGTCGTGATGAACAAAGAGGGTCGAAGCTTCACCAACCATCCCGGCATCATAGACTTTGAGAACAACTCGTACTTCTTCTATCACAATGGTGCTCTCACCGGTGGCAGCGGCTACACTCGCTCCGTGGCTGTCGAGAGCTTCAAGTATGGTTCGGACGGCCTGATCCCTGAGATCAAGATGACCACCCAGGGCCCGGCGCAAGTAAAGTCTCTGAACCCTTATGTCAAGCAGGAGGCCGAGACTATCGCTTGGTCAGAGGGTATCGAGACGGAAGTCTGCAGCGAAGGCGGTCTCAACGTTGCTTTCATCAACAACGGTGACTACATCAAGGTCAAGGGAGTTAACTTTGGTAGCACTGGGGCAAAGAGCTTTAGCGCTCGTGTCGCCTCCAACACAGCGGTGGTAAAATTGAGCTTCGACTTGGTAGCAAGACAGGCAAGTTGGTTGGTACCTGCACGGTAACAACGACTGGAAACTGGCAAACTTACAAGACGGTGGACTGCCCTGTTAGTGGTGCTACCGGCACGAGTGACCTCTTCCTTGTCTTTACGGGCACTGGATCTGACTATCTGTTCAACTTCAACTGGTGGCAGTTCAGCTAAAGGACTTGAGATTTGGAAGGTATGAGAGTTTGCACTTCTTGTAAATAACTATTCAGGCTATAGCATATCACCCTCATTTATTGCGACGAGTAGCCATTTGCCTCAAACTCCAGCATCGCAATATTTCCGATTCATATCTCCCAGTAAAGGGATTTTGATCATAACAACAACTCAAACCGCACAGCTTTGCATCAACCCAAAGCTATATAAAGGCTGTGCAGGAGATATAATTGCTGGAGGCTTAGGTAACATAAGGCTGATAGGCGGTACCATTTTGCTGCGCCTCTCGCAAAAGTCGCTTGTTGGAGCGGCTGAGCCAGATCTTCATGACAATAGCACAGGCGCTAGAGGTCAAACCGAAGGCCATCATACCGATGAAGGCACTGATATAGCGAGGCTCCTCCTTGGTCACGAACATAAAAGGAGCAGTGAAGTTTCCTAGCAGATTTTGTAAGTTGACATTCAGGAATCGCGGGGTAAGTCAACTTGCCGATTTGAGAAAGAAGGTTGCAAAGTGCAACGGAGGCAGCTCGCTTTTCGGGAGTCTTTGCAAGAGCACCTGGTAGATAGTCAGTACCATTTTGAGTAGTGGAACGGCATTGATAACTTACCGCTGACATAACCCATGATGAGAGGGTTGGCGATATACATGCCGCCGACATAGATGAAGGATGCTCCGTATCGGGCCTGGGGGTTGGTGGTAGCCAAGCAGACGATGAAACCAATACAAGCAACGGCAACAGGGATGGCGTAATGCAGACCTCGCTCCTTGACCCTGAAAGACAGCTATTAGTTATTGAATGATGACCTTTTCCCTGGAGACTTACTTGTCAGAGTGCCAAGCGTTGACATAAGAGCCGATAGCAGCAAAGATATAAGGAGGCGCAGTGAGAACAAGAGCGATGACAGAGCTGTATCCCCAATCGGCAGCCAGACCACGAACGATGGAAGGGTAGAAGTTGGAGAAGCCGTAAGCAGCAGAGATGGTGATGTTCATGAGGGTAAGGATGTAGAGCTTAGGGTCGCGAACACTAAGCTTCAATCCTTCCCAAGCACCAGTCTTAGCCTCGGTGGTCGAAGGTCGGTCAGCAATGACACGTGCGGCAGCAACCTTTCGCATGTCTTCAGTCATGGTCCACATGGCGCTGCCGGTGGTCGAGTCGGGATAATCGGGAATGAACCAGATGCAGATCATGGCAGAGCCAGCACCAGCGGTAGCCAGGATGATGAAGAGCCACTGCCAGCCAGCAAGGCCGTGGGCCTTCTCAAGAGTGGCGTAGGTGGCGGCGGCGATGAGGCCAGCTGAGCAGAAGGCGATTGTCTGGGCTGAGTAGAGAATAGCCATGCGGAAAGCGACTTCCTTTCGTGTGTACCTAGAACATCATGTGAGCTTCTGGAGTCTGGTGATACAGGAGGGATAGATGGACTTACCAGCAACCGAGAAGGTAGATAGCGCCAGGAAGAAGAGGCGCCTCAACAAGACCAAGAGCGAAGCGAACGCCCATGAGTCCAGAGTAAGACTTGACCCCGACAGTAGCGACACTGACACCAGACCAGACAATAGCCATGAGACAAAGATAGAGACTGGGTCGAATCTTGGTGATCAACATGTTACTAGGAAGTTGACCAAGGACTGCAAATGTCAGCTTTGTCTCAAAAGACCAGCCATGTGAGGAACGTACCATAACCGAGAGAGAGAATAGAGACAGCAGAAGAGAAGTTGGCACCAGTAAGATTCAGATCCTCGTCAAACGTGCTCAATCTAGCGTGCCCAATGGACGCTCTGTCGAGATAATTGAAGAAGTAAAGACACCAGACACAAGGCATGAGAGTCATGTCAAGACGACGAACAATCTTCTTCTCCAGCTCGCGCCAGTTCGGAATGCCAAGAGCGTCGATCTGCTCCTCGGGGCTAGGAAGACGACCTTCATTCTTGAGATATCCCTCCTCTACCATACCAAGCTCCTTCTCAATGGCATAAGCAGTACCGGCCTTGTCATCAATAGGAGCCTTGACATCAGAACCCGGGACTTGAATGTCTTGCGGAGGCACATCACCGCCCGCTTTCTCACTCGGAGTCGTCATATCTCGACAAATAAAGAGGAACAAACAAAGAGATAACGACTATTGAAGTGGTTGAGAAAGTGAGAAGTCAACCAGGGCAAAAGACTGAGTACACGAGAACAAGAGCAAGGACAGAACGAAGGTAAACGGCATTTTTTATAGATGAGCGGGAAACACGCGACAAGAGAAAAATGAAAAACACTGGCGATGGGAAAAAACCCCGCATCTCTCCAACGTTGGCATGGCTGGGCAAGCTGGGGAAAAGGTCGTGTCCCCAGATGGTTGCATGTGTGAGCCAAGAGTCCGGGGCAACGAAGAAGACTTCATTCATCTCTTGGTTTAAAAACTGGAGAAGAAAAAAGGGTTCTGGGGTCTCGCGTGCGCGAAAAGAACACACAGACATTGGACTCCAGATTGAATTACCAGAAGATCAGCGGTGTCAAATGGCGATTAGATCACTTGTAGTCATTGCTCTTGAGAGTTATTCTTTTATATTTCAATGGCTCTTTTATGATGCTGTGGCTGCTGGTAAAGAGGCTGAAAATTAGGCTCTTTTTCACAGCGCCGCATTACCGGCCGTAGGTTAGTAGGCCAATCTGGATTCCTTTGGTCCCCTAAAAAGAAAGACGCCCTTAAAAAATCCCCCGTGCTATTATTATTCCACGCTTTCATCAATTCGTCTAAAGGAACCAGCAGGAGAAAGAATTCTCTTGTTTTCTTTCTTGTTCTAGCTAGCCAGATGCCAAGTTCAACAAATCGCAATACACTCATCATCTTCCCCAAATCTAAGAGTGCAGCTCCCGTCTCTCCCGTCCAGTCTGGGCATGTTCTCCAAAAAACAGTAAAAGTCCGAGTCTTCCCGTGCCAAGGGTGGAGAGTTGATTGCTGCGGCCTGTGCTGTGATGCTCCGGGCATGACTACCCACTATAGTGGATTATTCCCGCTGGGCAGTACTCCACCATCATGTCAGGGCCAAGCATTATGGGAACCAATCTCGCCAAGTTTGCTGATTTGAAGTGGGAAAAGGTTATTCTTAAGTTTGTTCAGGACCTTGGCGTATGGGGCTGTCGTTACCCGCGGGATCAAAAGGGTTCTCCGGTGCTACACCAGATCCGACTATTTGCCGTGCCCAGCCAATCCCGCGGGAGATTTGCATTCGACACTAGCTGTTGAGAGAAATGTGTGTGTATTGACTGTGGCTACCTAACTATGGTCTCGGGCCAGGTGGTCCGGCTGATGTACGAGGTAGGTGCCTCAGGCACCTTGAACACTAACTAACACAAGGAAGTCAATGTGGGGTCGGACTAACTCACCATGACTCGAGTGGATTTCGCTTCGGAGGATTTGGGTTCACTCCACCCTAGAGTTCCTCCGTGGCCAATTTTGAGATATCGTCATGTTTAAGCAGAGGGATAAAAGTTAAATAACTAGCAAATAAACAAAATAAGAAACAAGAAAATTTCATACTTGAGTCCAAATCTGACCAACATTTCACCAAAAGATTACCACCACGAACAATGTCAACAATGAACTCCGCAGCTAGCTCGCAGCTTCGACTTCGATGCGGGCTTCTCCTGAAGAACAGGCTTGTTAAGACTGCAATGTCTGAAAAGATGGCTCAGAACTTACTGCCATCTGCCGATCATAGAGCATTGTATAAGCGATGGGCAGAAGGTGGATGGGCAGCTCTAATCACCGGTGAATTTTGCGAAGAGCTTTCTCTATACGCAAAGAAGGTTGCTCTGACAAGGATTAGGTAACATCATGGTTTCGGACCAGTATCTCGGCAGCAATGAAGACGTCGCAGTCACCGGAACCACATCGAACTTGCTGAAGAGTTGGTCAGAGTGGACAGCTTCTATCAATGGTCAGAACTGTCATATGATTGCTCAATTGTAAGCCTAGTCACGATATCAAGACGTGGTGACTAACTTAAGCGATGATCTAGAAACCACCCAGGACGACAATCTCCAATTGGAGCAGGAAAGAGAAGCATATTCTCTAAGACGATCGCTCCCAGTGCTGTTCCCATCAACCTCGGCGATAACACCGTTGCCAACTTGATCCGTATGCTGGTGTTTGGAACTCCGAGGGCCATGACACGACATGACATCGATGTTGTCATCGCGCAATTCACTCAAGCTGCGCAACTGGCTTACCAAGCTGGCTTTCAAGGCGTTGAGGTCCATGCAGCACGTCAGTTACATAACATATGATTGAAGCTGTATCACTTGCTGACTCGATCTCATAGACGGATTTCTACTGTCTCAATTTATGTCGCCGAACAGCAACGAGCGCGATGATGAGTTTGGGGGCTCAACAGACAAGCGCGTCGAACTAGTTCTCCGCATCATCCGATCCATCCGAAAGGAAGTCCCCAAGTCGTTCTGCGTTGGTGTGAAGATCAATTCCGCAGACTTCAAGGATGATGAGGGAATGGCTCAAATGCTACGACAGATCGAGTTGATTCAGCAGGAGGAAATCGACTACATCAATCTCAGTGGTGGATCATTCGAAGACCCTCAGATGATGAGCATCAAATCATCCCTGCAGCCAAGTTCCACCAGGTCGCGCACAAGCATTCGTGAGGGTTTCTTCCTACGCACGAGTGAAGAGATTCGTCGCAGGTTTCCGGATCTCACACTGCTTGTGACAGGAGGGTTTAGAAGTCGGAAGGGCATTGCTGGAGCTCTTGATAGCAACTCCTGTGATCTTATTGGACTTGGGAGACCAGCTGTGAAATATCCAGAGTTGCCAAGCAAGATCGTGTTCAATGAGGATATTAGCGATGGTGGAGCTAGATTTGACGTGGAGTCTGCCCCGGGTGGTGGATGGTTGGCTTCAAAGGTCCTCTCTGTTGGAGCTGGCGCTGAGACGGTAAGTTCATGCTATCTGATTAAAGATGATCTATATCTTTACTTTATATGTGTTATTGCCGGACTAACAGCATCTAGAAATACTGGGTGGCTGCTATGAGAAACCTCTAATGAACAGGGTACTGTAACCCAAAATCTGCATAATATATTCCTGGAACCTGTTCATACTCTGTTTCCGATCCTGACTAGGAACAAATCTCGAGGTTTCATAACGCCCAAGGTTACGCTTATAGAACTGACGGGCAAACCACTGGACTTGGGGTTGGATAAGCGGATGTTGCGCAACTGGCATTTGGGGAATGGGGTTGCTACACATGCCAAAAGAAGGACCACCGTAGGCTATCATTGTCGTAGGGGCTAGTAATAAGCTGAAGCAACTATGCGATTAAATGACCCAGAAGTGTTCCGGCCTATAATAGCAAACTTCTGCCCAAATCGTGCTACCGGGCTGGAAATAAGGTCATCTGTGATCAAAGAACTTGAGGAGCATAATAATGGTAAGATGCCCTTCTGTAGCTGCAACTGTATACACAGCAGCGTCTCCTTCACATTGATGAAATTTATAAGCATCGATCCACGATGCGAATATTTCTCATACCTTGGCAGAATAGTCTCAAGGATCCACGACACGACGTGAGGCTCTGGCATGCACAGCGCCAAAGTCACCAGAACCCAGAGAGGTCCGCTGTCATACACGTCATAGCAGTTAAGCTGCGCTGGGTCGAGCCCTTCAATCACCGAAAGAAGATGAGCGACAACGGCGGGAACATGTGTTTTGGGTGCTCTAGGTCGTGTGGCAAGAACGTACATATCCAGAACTTGCGGCGATGTAATAACTAAGCTGACGGCATAGCGTAAATAATTGAACGCGGCTTCAGGAGTCCGAAACTGTAGCGGTGTCACGTCCCCGAGCAAGACCAGCCGGTCATCAAAGGTCCGATCAAGTGCAGAAGGGAAAGATGCCTGCAGAACTGGGAGCTGTGATTTGTCAAGATCGTTACGCCATTCATGGAGTACCTGCTTAGTAGTATCAAGACCGTCCATCAACTCCTTGGTAGTGAGAACACACTCAGCCTCAGAAGAGAGCTCCTGTGTGTAGTCGAAGTCAAAGGCATGCGAGTACCATTGCCGGAGGTGACTTAGTACAAGTCTCTCATCTATCCCATCAGAAGCCGCGCACGTTTGTAAGACAAGCCGATCCCTCATCGAGATCGCATTTGTAAGGGCAGATGCAACACCCGAAGAAAATTGCAGAGCATGAGACATCAACACTCTGTCTCGGGTATCAGAAGCTCGACTAAGTTCGATCTCTAATGGTCTAAATGCTAGTTTCTGTCTGTTTTTGCGAGCCCGCATGTCGGCCCAACTCTGAAGAAGAAGACGCCCTGTCGATGTTTGGCATAGCTCTTCAAAAGATGATATGACAATGGCATCGGCACCGTCCATATGAACGAAGCTTCCGTGTACACTCCCAGACTCCCATTCGAAGAGAACAAGTAAAAGAGTTACTGCAAGATTCAGGTGGGGGGATTTGTTGCCGTTGGAGGTTGTGTCGCTAATCGTTCGGATGGCATCGTTATAGTAATTAATGGCGAGACGAAAGCATGACTGCGTCAATTTATCGGTTTGCCTCTCCTTGATATGGCACGAGGATGATGTAGGGTCGCGGCGGAAGACATTCTCCTGGAACAGATTGGAAGCTGAGATGGCCATCAATGCAGGTCCGAGATAGGGATGATATAACAGGTCCGTCAGCCAATCACCCATGAGGTGTTTCAACTGCCCATGCACACAGCGATTGAAATGGCTTAGTAGATATGCTTCATGGTCTGGTAGTAAAGAGCTTCTTAATGACTCTTGATGATCAGCAGCGTGCGTTAAGAGCCGCTGTAAGTGAGCTTCATCTCCATTCGTGCCATCATCGATCAAGGCTCCCAGCCAACGATCCGGCTCGCTTAGGTACGAAACGGATATGGCAGAATTGGAGGTTGTAGAGGGGGGTAACATGTTCTTTTCCGGCGCAGGTGTGCGCTTTGGCCGTTGTGGATTATCCCCAGTGCCGACTGAGGCAGGCAGCCATGTGAGCCGGAGGGTATAACCATCGCATTCCAAGCCGTTGCGCGTGCAATTGGAGCACGAAGGTTTGGTCAGATCGCACTATGACCGAGAAAGTTCCATCAGTTCGATTCCACGACGCTCCCGCGGGAATTGGGATTGTTATGAGAAACATTAACGTACCTTGCGGTGTTTACGGCGGCAAGTGTGGCAGCCATCGCGTGAACGGCATATTCCAGTCCTCTTGGGTCTAGGAGGGGCTGGCCGGTACATAGACGCTGATAGGAAAACGATTTTACACTCTGCTCTGACGAGTTACGCGGCTGGGCGAGCATCTGCTGCGATGGTGCTTGAGGAAAGCAAGTCCGGTAATAGTGGAGACGTGGCCCCGACTGTTTTATCACGGCATCTTAGTGCAAAACATATTGGACGTGGGGTTTCTTAGTCTTATCTGCTCGTTCTCGCGCACCGCTTTGGGTTTAGTCTACTGGTTGTGTGACGAATCTACTCCGTCGCCGTGAATGATGTAAGTAATAGGTCCAGATGTAAGCAATCGACCTGGGCAACTGCTGGGATCTATGATTATAAGTACCTGGCTACCCAACTCATAGACTCGTACATATCTTCATTCTCAAATCTTCACAACATGGCACGCTCTAAACATCCTTCGATCTATCTTTGCTTGGCTCCCCGTTTCGACAAAGACAGCGTCAGTGCACTCTCCGTCCATCTCGTGATAGAGAATCCCTCTGTCCAAGATGGTGAACCTATGTTTTTGTTTGACACCTTTATGGATAACGTCCCTGGACATCCGTACTGCGAGAGCGACATCCACGCTTCTGATGATGACGGACCTCTGCCGCTTGCCTTCCGCGACATTCCAAGTCTGAACCGTAACACGCAGCAGCAATGGTGCCCTACTCGACAAACCAAAGGTCATGTCTCTTTGAGATTTGATGCCTTTCCCCGCACAGTCTCGGAGAAGACTCCTTTGGGAGCACGTGTGGATCTTCGCAGGGATCAATGTGGCCTACAGGGCGCTGGTCGTTGGTTTCTGCCCCTTCTTATATCTGAACGTGTTCACAAAAACACTGTCCAATGGATCTTGCCAGATGAGACACCACCGTCAACAAGATGTGTCTGGAGCCTTGGAGAAGGGCCTGAGCCTGTCGTCGTGATTGGTCGTGCTGATACGGTGTGGAGAACAGTCTACATGACAGGTCCTATTCGCTCCTATCCAGACTCAGCCGCCCAGAAAGGGGACATTCTGGCTGCTTGCTACTGGTTCGGCGACCTACTTCCTAACCTCGATCGGCTCAAGGCCTACAATACAAGTCTTTACCCAAAGATGGCAGAGCACTTCGGGGTTTCAGGGGAGTCCTATCGTGTTTTTATCCGCAAGACAAAAGTCGGGTTTGGAGGCACTGGATTCATGGGTAGCTACGTGCTAGAATATGATGAACCAGTAGCTGACGAAACTGATGATTCGCTGTTGCTTCTTTTTACACATGAAATGGTTCACAGCTTTTCTGACCTGAGTCATGAAGAGGACGGCTATGACAATGATTGGTTCAGAGAAGGTAGTGTTTCTCAATCCTCTATTGATATTAAGCTAATGGTAATCTAGGAATCGCCGAACTTTACTCAGCCTACCTACCATACCGTTTTGGATTTAAAGACAAAGCCTTTCTGATTGAGAGCATCAATCGTCATCTCCAGGGATACTTCTCTTCTCCGCGAATCAGCATGGATATCCGGGAAGCAGGTCAAGAGATGTTTTCTGATTGGTATGCTGAATGGATCCCGTATAAGAGAGGTTGCATTTATCTCCTCTTCATTGACTGCTGTATGCGAAAGCACAATGGTCAAAGTGACTTGTTATACAACGGACGTCTGGACCAGATCGTTGTAGACCTTTCCCATCGCTGGAGACTCGGCGAAACCGTACGGGCTAGCGACTGGCTGAAGCAAATCCGCAACAAATTAGATCCTTCTAGCTTCTCTTTGGACAATTACTTCAGAGACATGCTCAATGGCAAGCAACTTATGGACTTTACCGGGCTCCCTTTCAATGAATCATCTACATGCTTCATCCCCGTCAAGATCCCAATTCTTGAGTTTGGTTTTGATAAACGCAGCCGGAGCACGCGGGTTATTACAGGTGTTGTTCCTGGCTCCAACGCCGAAACTGCTGGACTGAGGGACGGCATGCATCTCCTGGAGGCGTCGAGGCCTTCTAATTGCGTTGAGAATATGAACGAGATATATCAAGTTAAGGTGCAAGATGGCAATATTATCCGGACTATTCGGTTCTTACCTCGAAGATCAGAAAGGGTATTGGGCTGGCAGGTACAGGACAGTATATCTTCACTCTAAATATCTCAAGACTATATTTCTGTCGGCTACGATATGGCCGCTGTCCAAATAGTACGCCAGATTTCAAAGTGACGCAGCCCTCATATCTCCGGAAACATATCATTTTGTCATACCCATAAGCAGCTCGGCAATTTGCTCGCCCGTCAGATCATCAAAGTCATCCCTCCAGATTCCACGAGCGGCTAGGGCTTTGTTGGTCCAGTCAGCGCAAATCTTCTCCTGCTCTTCGGGATCGTCTTGTGTTCCAAGAAAGACCAGCCTGCGACATGCACGTCGGTACGCGGAGGCGGATGTCTTTGGGATACCGAATTTGGATGTGAACTGGTCGACTATCCCGTTGGGCGTGGCGTGTTTGAGTTGGCGATAATCGCTGTACCCAGCTTGCATCAGGAGAGAAGCTGTTTTGGGTGTGATGGTCAGCTTCTGTTGCAGTACTGCCTGAGCTGTAGTCATCGTGTGGTCGTGAATGCTGGATCGAGTGCTATGTGAGATGGGTACAGGGAAAAGCACTATGTCGCAAAAGAAGGTCAAATGTAGTAGTAATTGAATGGGCTGATGCGATCATTTATCCAGAGACTGAACGGCGAGTTTGGAGCGACAATCTAGGTTTGACAGGGCTTCAAGACAGTGATTGAAGGTGAGAAGTTATTCACGGTCAGATGTTGTCTTATGCTTTGACTTTTGGTTGACACACTCACGCTAAAAGCGCCACAGTTTTATCGCAAAAGCGTCTCGTTTGGGATAACAAGTGGGGGTCTTGGACATGGCTGGATACAGGGTAAGAAGGCAGAGGGATTATGTTTAGAGCGCATAATAGTAGCTAATGTGGTTACTTGAAGTGCTACATAAATAATCTGACCTTCTTCGAGATATTCTACCTTACCCTGCTTGCAAGTATAGGCAGTCGGCACAGTGATTGGGATCAATAAGTCAGGCCCGACAGACTGCCTGCTGACCCTTACCCTTGACTATGCTAGTATAGTTGTAGGTACTAGTATGTTCGACCACGATCTCCCTAACAGGGCCGGCTGCCTCTGGGTGCTTAGACCGTCTCACTGCTGGCGCTACATTCAAGCCAGGTAACAGCTGCCAACTCGCCAGTGGCGTGGCATGCCCACCCAGTGACGCCTAACCATTACGCTACAAGCCCCCGTTTAATCTGTTATCTTGCCATTGTTGTACACAACCTTGAGATCCCTATCACCACCCAGCTCGTGATAGTACTCTCCCATAATGACGGTCCAATGATGGGTTGGATCTGGAGCCGGGTTTTGGGAAATCAAGGAAGGCGACACAGACACTTGAGGGTTTATCGCCGCACCAATGAGCTTGCTGATCATCCCGCCCACTGGATGAGATCCGAGATGGACATCGCGGAGCGTCCCATGCTTACTTGGTGTTCCATGAGGGACCTTGTATTCTTTCTTCCCAAGAACGCCCAGCATTGCCAGTGAATTTTTAAGACCCTGGAGAGGGAAAAACTCTCCATTGGAGTGATCCGTTAGAGCATAAGCCGGGGACACAGCGGCGCCAATGGCTTGCTGAAGGTGCGCCCAATTGATCATTCATTAAGAAATGCTCTGCATTCAAGGTCGGAATTATCTTACATTTCGTCCAGTCCCATATTTGTCTTTGGTGTTGATGTGAGCCGGTTTGTGATGCCAGTGCAGAGCAAGGAGAGGGAAATATGGCGTGATTGTAAGGTCTAAATAGTTATTCAATGTGGGGAGGGATGATGGAATAATATCCATTCTACACATGAAAGGGAACGCAATAAAAGGTCTTGTCCGAAGCTATGTAAATTGTGGCTGGCTAGATACTATTCCGGGCCGCACAGCTGTTCAATCCTTTGCCTATGGCCTGCAAGAATCGCAAGACATTCAGTCCGTAACCGCAAATTTTATCTGACGCGCGTTTCACGTATCGCAGTTTGGCCAATGTTCTGCTCAATTCTCTCGACTGTCAGGTTACATGGATTCCTGAAGCTGAATATTTAGCGTTATGCTGGCCTGTTATGGACGATACTGTCAATAGTCTGGTCGCTAGTGTATGCCTCGTGCTGCTTTTAGAGGCCCTTGAATTAACCGAAGGAGGCCAACCGGTCGAATTTTACTTTGTACAGACTGTGCCCCAGCTCTCTCTCAGCGATCCGTAACAATCGTAGCCGCAGGCATTCATCCAAACCCAGCGCCCTACCGATCTTTTACCTTAAGATCCGACACAAGATGTAATTTAAAGGATAGAAAGAGGGTAAACTCCTGGTAATCACGTTAGCAGTTAGTTACGGCGTGTAAAAAGCTCACATACTAATAGCCATATGGGAAAGAATGTCACCATAAAGCGCAATATCCGAGCCCGATGACCTTCCCATATCTCCCGCTTGTATTTCTTGCCGAGGACTTGGCGTACAACGACACGAGCATATTCGTCTGCGGGCATGCCATTCTTGTTTCCTCCGTTCTTGACAGACTCAACGGTGCTTTCAATAGGGCTGTACAGTGAGTCTTCGGAGATGAGAACACCATCACGAAGGATATTGCTGCGAACATAGCCTGTCACAACCTCTATGACTTCAATGGAAAGAGGCCTTAGTTCCTAGATACTATCATCAGCGACACACTGGGTGAGGCAACATCAGTCGCAAACGGAGTGAGGTCAACTAACCACTCGAAGAGTCTTTGTATACTGACTGAGAGCCGCCTTGGAAGCATTATATACTGACTGACACACAACAGGAACGTCGCGCGTAACACTTCCAATTTGGACGATACGGGGTCTAGGGGCCCTACGCAACAGTGGAATAAAAAGCTGGCACATATGCATAACAGCTACGACATTGACGGCGAATAGCTTCGTGACTTCGCTGACGTCAATATCCGTAGCTGGTGACGCGTAGTGCATCCCTGCATTGTTGATGAGTATGTCTAAGCGTCCTTGGGTGTATTTGTTGACCGAGTCTCGAAGCCCTTCGAGGCTCTTGGAGTCACCAAGCTCTAGAGGGAGCGCAATGACGTTTGCATGTTGTCTTCCCAGGCTGTCCAAGGACTCGATACGTCTGGCTGTGGCGAATACAGTATAGTTGTTCTTAGCAAGGGCAATGGCAAGTTGCTCGCCGATGCCACTGTTGCAGCCAGTGACGAGGGCAAATGGCGGTGCGTATGAGGCAGTCATAGTGCGATTACTACGGTTCTGTGAGAAAGCGTGATTGTATTGTTCACTACCTATCTTATATGCCATGCAAGACTGGGGCTCATGAGGGGAAGTTGCGCCTCGGTTGAGAGCTTGCCCCGGATTTCTGTAGCGAGTTTTATAGATACCGAGGCTGAAATTTAATGGATCACGGGGCACGGGATCACGGTCAAGTACGAGTCTCCGATTGACTCCCGTCTTGGTATCCGACAAGCCCGACTTCTGCTCTGATCGTAGATCCTCCGACGCTAAGTATACGAGCCGTTGGCCCCACCCTGGAGCGATATGCAGGGTGTGTTTTAGAAAACGGACCAGGGTAGCAAAGAGAGTGCCTTGCTTCTCCCTTGCTTGCGGGATGTCCGTAACCCCTATTCAGCATAGCCTTTCTCGCATCTATAGCATTTAGTAATCGTCTTGCGCGGATAGCCAATTCAGGCGCCTGTACGACAAATGGAGGTCACGGGATATCATGCTGAGTACAGGTATCAGTCATATAACCTTGGGCTGGTAACTTTTGTGGGGACACGGGGACACCGTTTTGTGAGACACGGAATTTGAAAGCCACAGAAAAGCAAGGATAGGCGAGGGCGAATAATATGTATAGAGTGACAGCGACGTCATTCTGGGCTTCCTGGGCCCAGAACCTTGAGAGATATGTGATTAAAATATTAGAATATGAAAATATTAAAATACTAAGATATTAATAT
>JAAOAU010000654.1:0-25204 GCA_013186845.1 Fusarium sterilihyphosum
ATACTATACTTTACCTTACATTTAACTATTATTAAACTATACACAGTATAACGCTTTTTAATTAGTTAGATTAAACCTACTGTGTAACTTCTATAGCTTAATAAGGTCAACCCGACCGCTGCCTTTAATTAAAGAAAACAAGTCTTTTCAATTAAAGCTGGAATGCTCGTTGTGCCTAATCTACGCTTTGTACAATAACTATATAAATAACTTATGTCCTGGTTGCTAACGGGGTAGAGGAAACAAACCAAGTAGAGGAATAAAGATTTTCCGAGTCCGTGGAAAGCTGCCACTAACATGGTGTCATCTGCAGGTCAATTTTCCTTGGGCACTAGGTAAACCTTACTCTTTAACACCGATGTATAACAAAAAGGTATGGCAGATAATAAGCCGCACTTTGGAAAGATCCCAGCAGTAAGAGTCTTCTTTGAAACCAGACCATGGATACCTGCAAGCTAACTTCATATTGCAAGTGTGACTATTGTCGGAGTAAAAAGCTCAGGGTTAGTCACCATCTCAGTCTTCTGAAGCATAGCCGCTGACAGACAAAGTGCTCGAAGGAAAGACCAAGATGCATAAGTTGTGCGCGGTCTGGGAGGCCGTGCCGTTATAGCGAGAGGACACAAAGAACTCCTCTGACGCGAGAGTAACTTACTCGGCTGAACCCTTGCATTTACTTAGCTAACCCTTCCTTTCAGCCATCTGACAAGAGTTGAGAGGCGCCTCGTAAACGTGGAGCGCCTGTTCCAACAGCTTCTCCCTGATGTTGATATCAATGAAGCCTTGGCATCGCGGGGCGTTGAAGC
Source organism: Fusarium sterilihyphosum (assembly GCA_013186845.1). NCBI lineage: Eukaryota > Fungi > Ascomycota > Sordariomycetes > Hypocreales > Nectriaceae > Fusarium > Fusarium sterilihyphosum. The sequence goes on from JAAOAU010000654.1 coordinate 807, forward strand.
TCCTGCAGACGCATCCCAACCAACTACATCTCTGTCGCCACCAACAAATCCTTCATCGCCTGATAGTCCAGTTCAGGCCAGCAGCGCCATTTCAGATGCCGTGCCTGCAGAAAGCGATGGCTTTGATTGGCAGGAAGACGTCGACGAGCTGACTGATGGAATGGCGTCTCTATCCGTTGAGCCGAGAGGAGCGGGATATCTAGGTAAGTCAGTGGGCGCAGACATAAATAGGTAGCATATTAACTAACTCTCACCAGGGCCGACTGCTGGTGTCTTTTTTCTGAGATCACTTCTTCTCTGGATTGGTCATTCTAGGCCCTCTATGAGTAGTAGCCCTGAAGTTATGCGACCCTATGCTGGGGTTGAGTCTTCTTCCCAGCTATCTAATTCGGTCACATCAAGACAGGTCACCGAACAATTGGTGAATGGCTATTTTGAGGTCTACCACCGCAGCTATCCTTTCGTACACGAACCTACCTTCCGAGCCCAGCTTCATGAGGTTATACAGCGACCAAAGCGACGCTCATGGCAGATGCTGCTCTATACCATCATGGCACTGGGAGCGTGGTGTCTCGACAACGACAACGCTGAACTCGACGATGAGCTGTACCATCTCGCGCTCTCGTTTGGCGACGCTGAGTGCTTGTTCGCAAGCGCAGATTTGACCTTTGTTCAAGCCCTGATTCTGTTTAGCAATTTAAGCCAGAAGCGCAATAAGCCCAACACGGGATCTAACTTTCTTGGGCTTGCGACGCGGATGGCTCTGAGCTTGGGTCTTCATAGAGAGCTGCCGGAGTGGAACATCAGTCTCTTACAGCGAGAGATGCGCCGTCGTGTTTGGTGGGGGTTGTATATGTTCGACAGTGGTGCTTCAACGACTTTTGGGAGGCCGATCCTTCTTCCGGGCGAGGATGCTATGGATGTGAGACAGGTTCTTAATATTGATGATGAGGTAGGCGATAGCCGGATACAAGGTGAATATTCTGCTGATGCGTGCAAAGGACCTAACGAGTGGAACAAAAGCCCCCCCAGGAGAGGCAAACAGGCCAACGCTGTACTCGGGCATGAAGTACCAGAGCGATCTACACGTCAAGTCTAACTACATCTCCAATCGTCTGCTCTCATCGTCGTGTATCGCACCGGAAGACGCGCTATCCATGGATTCAACATTGGACAAGTGGTCCAGCATATTACCAGAGTACTTGAGACTAAATCACCATGTGCCTTCAGCTGAGCCCGCGTTCTACTTCAATAGGTCACGTCTATGGTGGCGTTTCTGGAACCTCAAGATCATCATCTTCCGTCAGCTTTTTCTCAAGCGAGCGATTGGCAGGGGAAATTCTAGCATGACGGTACCAGTCAATGAGGTTGATGAAAGGTGCATGAGCGTTGCGATATGCGCTGCAAGTGCGACGATAGTGTCGATTGATCAGTATACGAAGGAGAGACAGATAACCAGGCTTGTGACTTGGTACTCCATGTAAGTCATTACGCACAAGTCTGAGGATCGAAGCTGACTTTTCTAGCTATTTCACATTCCACGCTTCGTTGGTCATCATCCTTGCTATCCTTAGTAACTCAGAATCACCAGACATGCCCAAGTGGCAGGAAGACGTCAACACGGTCCGTCACATATTTAGAGGAGTCTTTGCGGATAATGAGCTCGCGACTCGCTGCGCCAACATCATCGATGTTATTTTGCCAGACCCTCTGCTGACAGCGGGTGATTGGGCAAATGTACAGCTTGATCCTATGCTGATGGACTTTTCGACGTGGCCAGCAGCTTCTGCTGATGAGTTTGCCAGTGTCCTTGGCTGGCCGGACTGGGCCAACTTTCCGCAATGAACAGACTTGTGGTAGGTCACTTTGCCACGGGTCATCAGTTTATGATGCGTACGTTGGGTTCGAGTAGATGGGATCTTATGTATTCTCCGTTCGGTATATCGTTTTCATCGGCACGCTTGATCGCTGCTTCTGTCGTCATCTCGATTCCGGCTCTGAGGTGTCGGGATGCCAGTCGTTCCCTAGCGATGTGGACTGGGACATCGACAAACCATCTGGAATACTAGTTAGCCTGGAATAAAAAAAGACTTGGTACGTAGCCGACGAGACTTACTTGTCATCCACCAACGTGGAAATGCGGCTCCACGGGTCTTGGTCTAAGAGGACGTAGTTGCCCTCAATAATAACAACTTTGGCACGAGAAGAGATCTTTATGGCGTTGGGGATCGGGTCCTTTTTCGCATGGTCAAACCCCGGCGCTTTTATGATGATTTGCGGCTCGCTATGGGTCGTCACAGGTGTTTTCCTGAGTAGGACTCCGAGATCTAACAGGGCGGCGGCATCGAATGTGAAAGGCGCACCGCGTCTTCGAAATGCTTCGTCTGGGTCGCGGAAGGAAGAGAGAGAGGTGCGAGTATAATGAAACCCATCCTAGAAGTTGAATGTTAGTGACAAAGGTGTTGCTTGGAGTTGGGGACTTGAGGATATGCTGATCACTGACCATGGGAAGGACTGCGACGTCGGAAATACCGTTCTTCTCTAGCTCTTTGATCAAAGCATCCGATAATGTTGTTTTGCCAGATCCTGGTACCCCAGCCAATGCAATCAAGATTCTTTGTGTTGGAGCTGACAGTTTCTGCCGGGTCAAGAGACGCTCAACGCGCTCAATAAGCTTCCCTATTGTCTTGACCAAATCACCATCCATTTCGAGAGGATTGATTATCAGATACGAAATAGCGATCTTTTCAGAGCTCTTTAACCTTGACCTAATCTCTTCGGCCCTTCTTGAGTCATGAATCGACAGCTCCAATTCCCCACGGGATACAGTAGCCCGACTAGTGACGTGATTGGTTCGGAGTGGAGTCGGCCGGACCCAACGTGATGAAGTCCTACGTAGTATCCATCTCCAGTATTCTGTGGGGTTCAAGTCAAACGCGGAGCAAAACTTGGTCACCTTATGCTGATCCTATACGAATATAAGAACCCCAGAAAACCCCCATAAATGTTTCTTTCCCCAGTTCTATCCCCAGATTCGATTTCGACCTAAACATCACCTTTACCATCGTGTTTCAATATGGCTGGAGGACAAACTACCGACGAGCAGCAGCTTGCTGCAGTACCCAAGAAGGGTGTCTGGTGCCAGTTGCGTGAAAACCCTTACATTCTTGGACTTTCTATGGTATGCTACCTCTTTTTGGTATCCTTTCCTGAGCTGACGCTGTGTACTTAGTTTGCCAGTCTTGGTGGCTTCCTCTTCGGCTATGATCAGGGCGTGGTGTCGGGTGTGCTGACCATGGAGTCGTTCGCTGCTGACTTTCCGCGAATCTACCTCGACAGTGGCTTCAAAGGTTGGTTCGTCTCAACCTTGCTTCTGTGCGCTTGGTTTGGATCTCTCATCAACGGCCCCATTGCCGACTACATTGGTAGAAAGGGCTCGATCCTCCTAGCTGTCATTGTGTTTACCATAGGCTCAGCTTTCCAGGCTAGCGCTGACTCTGTCCCTATGCTTTTTGCTGGTGAGTAGCAACACTGTATAACCCTCGGGTAATACTTTCTAACATTAAAATCAGGCCGTGCTGTGGCTGGTCTCGCCGTTGGCATGTTGACGATGATTGTGCCCATGTATATGTCTGAGGTGTCAAGCCCCGGCATCAGAGGCACTCTCGTCGTCCTGCAGCAGCTGAGCATAACGCTCGGCATCCTCGTAAGCTACTGGCTAGAGTATGGAACTCAGTACATCGGCGGTCATCGATGTGCACCCGGTATACCGTACTCAGGTGGTACTTCCGACAAACGCACGTTCGATCCTCGATATGATGTCGGCCCCAACGGATGCACAGGCCAATCCGAAGCTGCTTGGCGAGTCCCCTTTGCGCTCCAGATCTTCCCTGCGCTTGTTCTGGGAATAGGCATGATCTTCTTCCCCGAGTCCCCGCGCTTTTATCTCATGCGCCACAAGGAAGACCAGGCCCTTGCCGCTCTTGCTCAACTCCGTCAGGTTCATGTTGATTCGGAATCCATCAGAGCTGAGTATCTGGCTATCAAGACCGAGGTCCTGTTTGATGAGTCTGTATCAACGGAGAAATTTCCCGGGAAGAGGGGCCTTTCCCTTTTCGCTGCTCAGCATGTTGCTCTCGTGTCTACGTGGCCTGCCTTCAAGCGCCTCGCCATTGGCTGCTGTATCATGTTTTTCCAGCAGTTCATGGGTTGCAATGCCATCATCTACTACGCACCAACCATGTTTGCGCAGTTGGGACTCTCTGGGAATACGTCGGGTCTTTTGGCGACTGGTGTATATGGCATTGTCAACACACTTTCAACACTACCCGCCCTCTTCTTGATTGACAAGCTTGGTCGTCGTCCGTTACTCATGTGTGGCGCAGTTGGGACCTTCATCTCCCTCGTTATTGTCGGTGGCATCATCGGAGGCTTCGGCTCAGGTCTCGCTGACAATAAGGCTGCTGGCTGGGTTGGTATCGTCTTCATCTACATCTACGACGTCAACTTTTCGTTTTCCTTCGCGTCAATCGGCTGGGTTCTACCCTCTGAAATCTTTAACCTCGGCAATCGCTCCAAGGCTATGGCCATCACCACTAGCGCTACCTGGATGTGTAACTTCATCATCGGGCTTGTGACACCTGACATGCTTGCCAACCTTGGCTGGGGTACCTATATCTTCTTCGCCGCCTTTTGCCTTCTTGCCTTCCTATTTACCTACTTCTTCGTACCTGAGACCCGTGGAAAGAGTCTAGAGGATATGGATCTCGTATTTGGCGACACTGCATCTCATGAGGAGAAGGCAAGGCTGATGGAGATCGCATCTTCCATGGGCCTCACAGAAGCCATTCCTCGGTCAAAGGTTGGCCTTACTAAGGAAGATTCTACCACGGCAGAGCATTATGCCTAAGTTAGTGACTTGCATGGTTGCTACAGTTTCTCAAGGGACGGAGTGGTATGCTAGGTCAATAATCTACAGCTTTACTTAAATATTTGATTTGATAAGAAGAAAACAAATACCCATTCAGTATTCAAGTGAAAGACTTCCTAAAACTTGATATCTATAGACCTCCAGGAGTTACTGCCACAGTGAACGTCCCCTTGCATCTTGAAGTGAGAGAACCAATCATCCTGATAAGTAATATTGTACCCAGCGCTAGCATACACCTCAGATACAGCATTCGCAAAGATGTCCTGCTTGTTAATCACAGGACTCCAAGGCTTAGGTGCAAGGACCTTTTGGTCCGGCAGAACCAGGCCATTGACGGTACCCGGCCAAAGAGCCAGGACCTGGGTAGCTGTATCAACCGCCCGTCGATGTAGTGAGTTCTTTGGAGTACCGGCCTCCACGATCGACTTAGCCTTGTAGATAGGTCCCATAGCGCCTTCCATGGTGATGCCGGTCTTTCTTGAGGTCTTTTGAGGCGTTTTAGAGGAATCTTCCTCTGCATTTGAGTCCGATGGCTTCTGTCCGGGGCATAACCAGCTATCCGACTCGGCATAGTAGAAAGGCATGGGAACTCGAAAGATATCCTTGTTAGTGATTCCAGTCTCTCGTTTGAGGACGTTGAGATTGGCTTCAATGCGTTGAGCAGATTCTTTCTGTATGGCGTCAAAGTTCTTGAACTTGAGAGCCTCTTGGATAGTCTGCCTTGGAAGACATAGCTCCTGCTTCTTCTCCTCCACTTGAAGTGAGCGGGAAACAGCCTTGACACTTCCATGACCCGCCTTGGACGCCTTCTTCAGTAGATCAAGGCCCTTGAGCGGATCTGCAACCATAATGATCCACCCGCGCTCATTGTAGGAAGGTAAGAACTGAAGGAACTCGTCTACATGGCCAACGTACAACCAGCTTGTGTCGAGGATAAGGGGGTCTTGAACCTCTTGGGCCTTGAGAAAGTCAACCATGAGAGGAGCTCTTCCGTCCCAAGCCCCCATGATCGTTCTGCCCTGAGGGAACGACTTTCCATTGTGCTTATAGGGAGGAATTGTCTCCAGATTACCAGTAGAGTCAATAGTATCGCCGTCACCTGGATGCTGGACTGCGCCGACCTTGTCGTTTCGGAGCTCATGGAACGCATCGCGGCCGGATCTACGGGAGCTCTGGACTGATCGGATCATGATTCGGATAGTAATCGGGCCGTTCGGGCCAGGCATGCTAGAGTAAGCGGGCTCGAAAAAGTCTTGTGTCCAGATATCTTGGTTGTCGAAGAGGAAGATGGGGTCAATGATACCAGAACTGGCGACGTTGCGCTTGATATCATCCACAAACTGCTGCTGCTGGGGGTTGGAGCCAGGCTCGTTCACGCCGGTTGAAAAGATGCGCTGCGCCACCTGCCCGTGGTGATGAGTCAGTACAGGGGCAACTCGGACAGCGACAGTGTCGGTTGCTCTTGTCTTGCCATCAGTGACTGTGAACTGTATCTTTGCATGGCCATCCCAGCCCTTGGGTCGGCGGACATCACGGGCATCAGTACCGAGTTCGAGGCCTGATGATAGCTCCTTGGCCGAGAAGACATAATCGCCTGATACGTAGATCCACTTGTTGCCCTTCTTTGTGAAGACACGAACTTTTGCTGCGGCTGCTCTGTCGGTGACTTGGATAGATCCCTTAGCAGATGGACTCAAGCCGGATATGGGAAGCGTTTTGAGCAGCGCAAGATATTTTGAGTTACGTTGGATGTCATCTGTCGCATCGTTGCACAAGTCCAAATAAGTCTCATTGCTCGGGATGATGTCGACGCTGGGTCCCCATTTCTTAGCACATCGACGGCCAGTGTCGCCGATGTTCGGTAAGATTAAGGCGCCTCGAGTACTGGTCCATGAAGATTTGCCATCAATGTCGTTTTTGTCGACTTTTCCGTCGCGATTGGTATCTGCGAGGATGGCCACTGTGAGAGCATCGCATGTTGCGAATAACGCTATAGTAATTGTCAGCAGAGATAGGCTCAATCGAGTCCTGCCAGTGTACCTAGTGTAAAGACAGTCGGGAACTTCATTTTGACTTGAACCTTCAAGATGGTGAGATGAAGGAACCCAAGAACAGACAATTGGCTGTTTTACGTTCATTAACACATATTATGCTTATTTATAGCAATTGATAGAACATCCTTCCATTGAACTCTAATCTCGGTAACATGACTCAAAGTCCACTTAGCGGGCTCGTATAAATCCTACACTGGTTTCTAGACCAGTCGATTGCCTGTGGTGGAGCAATGTCCCTTGCATATCCGAGGATCCAAATATGGTGGCTCCGTTTTAGGCTGTTGTTACTGGTCATAGCGTTTAAACCCCCTAACGCTTTCGTCAACAGTCATGCCGTCCATCTAATAATGGATTCAACGCTGGATCTCTTGATGTTAACTTCGCATGTAAGAGCGCGTAATGCAAACACTATCTGCTAACTTTATCCTAGCCCCCCCCCCGCAAAATCCTGAATAGCAATAGCAAAGTCGTTGGTAGAATAATCAGTATATGCTAACCTTTTTCATTATGTAGGATAGAAGTGGGAACAAATCAGTAGTGAGGGCGAAATCTGCTTTTACAATCGCCACTCACCGTCCAAAAAGCTTGAAATCGACTTATGTTCTCGAGGCCGCTACAATAGATTTGTATAATTGTTTTCTTTTCAGGCACCTTCTACATAATATATATAATCTGTTTAATTACTGTGTTAGTTAGTAGTCCAGGGTATGTCTCTGTGTATACATGTTTAACGCGAGAACGTGAAGCATGTGGGTAATGTAACTATTTGATATGTATTTTGTATAACTCGACTTTGAGGTTATGTAGTTAGCTGTATAATAGCAATCAAGCCGTACCACTTAAAGTTAGCAACATGATAGATAGCAGGAGTAAAAGGACGCAAGATATCTTATAAAGCCGCATCGATGGTCTGCATAACATATGCATCATAGTGAATAGAACTCTAAGCTAGCTGTATTATATCAAAACATGCATATACCACATTTCACAAAGTCTCTCCTCCATCGCTAGTTAAGTAACCATGCTCAAAGACCAGACAGGATCTGGGGAAACAGCTTCTCAGTAAAGTCCCAAAGAATAGGAGTGTAGTCAGGAGCCCAAGTCAGGCCAGTCCAGAAAGTGTTACGCTGGCCCTGAAGGGCATAAATCTTATTGTAGAAGCCGCTCTCGAGCTCCTGAGAACAGACCTTGGGAACAGTCAACCCGTGAGATGCAAAAGCAAGAATATCAGGAGTGGTCACATCGTAAGTTCCAGCTTTGTCGATGTTGGTGAACACCTGCTTGATCAGAGCCTTGGCCTTTTGAGCTGTCAGGCTGGCCGTACCAAGGACACGAGTTGTCCAAAGGTCCTGCTCACCCGAACGAGAGTAGGCGTCGACAAAGTCACCCCGAGGAAGGTAGAAGTTGGTGGCGTTGTCAGCGGTGTTGGTAATACCCGAGACGGTCTTGGGCAGGCTTGTCTTGCCGACGACGCCAACGTACAGCGTCTCCCAGGAGAACTTGGAGAAGAGCGACTTCTCTTTGGTATCGAGGTCCCAAGTACCGACGTTATCTGGTGATGGAGTTGCTGCGAAGAGGACCTTCTTGGCCTTGATGGTTTTTTTGCCAGAGGGTGTCTGCACGACGAGCTCTGAGCCCTGGGAAGTTCGCTTGCTCCAGGCAACTGTGCTTTCAAGAAGAACGTCATCCTTTATCAAGTTATAGACGTTGTCGTAGAGTGTCAAGGTGGAGCCTGTCGATGGATACTTGAATGAAGGGCCAGTAAGACCGAATCCGAAGGCCGCAAGCTGAGGCTCTCCAACAACAGCCATGACATTCCAAGTCGGGGTATGAGTTGCGTCGGAAAGCCAGATAAGAGTTCGCAGGATGGAAAGGGCACTACCAAGCTGGTACTTTTCAAGAAACTCGCCAAAGGGGAGAAGAAGGTCTTCGGGAACTTCTCCCTTCTTGAAGTAGCCGTTTTCGAACCAGGGCTGATACTTGATGGCCAACGCAGCATATGTGGCCAGGGCGACAGTGGAGTTGATAGTGCCGTAGTCGGGATCAACCTTCTTTCCGGTGCTGAAATCAACGTCCTTGGTGGCGAGTAAGCCCTCGGCGGCGCTGACCAGATTGGGGGAGACGAGTCCGACATTGAATCGCTTGAAGAAAGCCTTGGTTGTTTTTCGGTCGAGGTACGCTTGGACTCCGTAATTGATCGGTGTCGCGTTGGCACTCGCCTTGTAAGCGTGGACATGACCGCCCTAAGAACGCGTCAGAAGTCGGATTTCTCTCTTGGGCAAGGTAACTCACGAGTCTGTTCTGCTTCTCAATGACCACGACCTTCTTGCCGTAATCCTCTCGCAGCCTGACTGCAGCGTAAGCACCAGTTGCGCCACCGCCGACAATGGCTACATCGACCTCAATAGTTTCCTGCTTGGGTGTAGCGAGGACACCATGGCTTGCCAAGCAGGCAAAGAAAGGGAGGAAATTATTCAACTTCATCTTGTCAATGAATGGAAGGTGAATGAGGAGTTCCGAGAGAAGACGGAGACGGAGGGGAGGAGGCTTAAGTACTATACGTGCGGCTGATTGCTTACCTCCTCCCTTGTGTCCTTAGCCTTAGTTCAAAGCTTCCATTGCACGTCAGCACGACCATAGCGAATCAGCAGGTCGGGAGAATGATGCAGTGTGACTTTGTCATTTAAAAATTCCGGCACGAACGCACGGTTGACTACGTAGTACATGCCGATCAGAAGGGATTTTCAGGGCGCCGTGGGAACTACCGACGTAGTATCCGGGACTTTCGGCCATACAACAGAGTTTAATTCAAGGTCTCATGCCATAAGTCAGCGCACGAACAGTACCCGTATAATTTTATTTTAATATTTCTAGAAAGTATAAACATGATACGGTCGTCAATGTTCACGCAACGGCCTCCGAATTGAGAGGCTGTGCCCATCCGAGCGGCCGTAGGCTTTTCAAGAGTACGTATGCCGCAATGCCTCGGACCCACTGGGAGTGTTGAAGTGCCGTGGGATAATGGGCCACCATTGACATCAAGGTCAGTAGCTCAGTAGCACGGGCTGTCGACCCCTGCTCCCTTCACGCAGTACCGGAATCAAACAGCAGGTGATCATTAAAACGGCTTGGTAGAATATGATGTCATTTGTCCCCAAAATGGTGTCTTATATCCGTAAAGCCTGTTGATTCTCTATGTAAATTACTCAAGACGATAAAAGCCTTTGTTTTCAACTTGCTTAATCTCCACAACCGTGTCATTTCGCACGTAGATTCCCGCTCTGTCTACTTCCGGACCAGAACCCGACTGTTCGCTCGAGATCATTGTATGCACTCCTTCGGTCCGTTGCATGTCACCGGAGTGATAATGCAGTCCGTTCTCAACATCAGCCAATTGATGCGTTGAGCTTGTTTCATCGGCTTCCCTGTCCTTGTTTGTCCTGATAAGTGTCGTAAGCTTGATGGCATTGCTCGGTCGGCTGATAGGCTGGCTGCTTTTCCCATATGAACTGAGGAAACTGGAAGGGAGAATATGGACGAAGATTGGACGAAGAAGAGGGAAGCATGCTGTGATAGCTAGTTAGCATTTGAACCGGATCGTGCACAAAGACTTGTACTGACCAGAGACAATGGCGATATTGACTTCAACAGACCCCAAAATACAGAACATGGCATAGTCGTGAGGCATCTGTGTTGTATTATCGGGGTAGTTAACAAGGACGATGAGCACAAACATTGATGCAATGCATACACTGGACTAGGTCAGTCGAGCAATTTGAAATGATGTCAGCGGGAGGATGTGGAATCTTACATGGTACCGAGAAGGAATAGAGCACCGATTGCCAGCTTTTGACCCATTTTAAGCCTGAGTCTAAAGACTTCAATAATAGGTAAGACCAAGATGATGATATCCATGATAAAATGAGTCGTGATGGTTCCCAGGAAGAACTGGTCGCTGTTGATGTTACAGACCTTGTCTGTAATAGTGTAGTCCCAGAGGGACTGGACGGGGACGCAACGGAATGTGAGCATGAAGGTTCGGAGGATAATCCAGATGACGACCATGACTAGCATCACCATGATTGGAATGCGGATGGATGAAATGCGAAACAAGCGCCAATACAGACATAAAATCGCGAGCTTGGAACAAGCGATTGATGACGCGTAGCAGAGAGAGTTGAAGTAGGCCAAAAAGCGTGCTCGCTGTAGAATTGCCTCACGTTCATCGGTAGGCATTGAGTCGGGCATGTTCACTCCGAGATATGCATGAAGCGTCCCTGTATGGCTGTAAGCCTCGTACCCATGGACAAGACGGGAATTGCCACTGACATTCAACCATGATACCACAATACCCCGTCGCGAAGAGAAAGGCCAGGATAGTGAAGTAATCATCAAACCACCAGCTCATCTTAGTCATGCGCCGGGCGCAAACGCGAAGAAAGAGGGACGTCAAAGCCGCGAGCCAAGGGATCGCAACACCAGCCCAAATATTAGGTTGGAGTCCAGCCATGATGTGAGCAGGCGCTATTACAGCGCCAATTCATTGAGATTGTGCAAAATAATGGGAAACAACAGTCGAGAATTTTTGCTGCAGCAAGAATGGGGGCGGGAATCTCTTGCGGGCAGGATGGGATCTGCATTTTGAATGGCAGCGATGACGGGAGCTGAACCTGTCTGCAGAACAAATGACTCGTTTGATACAGCCATGATAGCTTTCCCCGGATACGACCATGCCCAAATAAGCACTACTTATCGTTATCTCGTCTTAGCTCCAATAGATAACTCGACCGCTGCTGATTGCTCGCCAATTTTGAGTTTACGCTTGTCGGGGTAGTGGCCATGCTACTGGCTGCAGCGGTCTGTTGGTGACAAGCCTCGTTTGAGAGTTTTGGCAGTTATCTGTTCGACAAATCATCTGGAACAGAGACATGCTTCCTTGTTGCTTGACTGATAAAGGGCTGAAGCAAGCTTAGGCTGTCTAATTTCCACCCTTTACGAAAAAGGGGGCTTACTGCGTCGGTATTTGGGTCTTGACTCGCTGTCAAAGATCATGATTCTCGAAAGGTCGCTTCCAAGCCACAGCTGAGACTGTTCTTAATTCCGCTCTTGAGCCTTGGCGTTTATCATGGATCATTGAAGATACGGGCTATTCCCGAAATGCAGAATTTACTCGGTGCCAGCATCACTAGCATCTTTTCGACAGTTTTGCTTCGCTTAAGTCTCCCAAGATCTGTCCTTTTGCGCATTGACCTCGGATCATTAGACGGGGAGCGACACTTGTACCTTTTCAATGCGCCTTATCTTCCAAACTTCAGAAATCCCTGCTGTTGGGAATCTTATCCATGTAACCAAGGCTTTGGCTTGGGATGCTCATTGGCGTTCGCTTGTAAATGCCACACTCCACACAGGGCAATCTGGGGACATGGGCGCAGGGTCAGTAACGACAGAATCATGTCCAGATAAGCCTCAGTTCCCGACAACACCACCCCAGCGTCTGGTGCTTTCTTTAGTGTCCTCGTACCTTGAAGCCACGTGAGCGCTGGGGCAACTCTGCCGAAGCTTCTACGAGCTTTGAAACAGCCACCCAATGCCACAGCTAACCCACTGCGGCGATGCAGACTACGACATTCTCGGGGCCAATAGCCTGATCTATGTGAGGGACGATAGTTATGGTTTCAAACTTATTTGGTTCTGTCCTATGCAAGCATAAGCTAAGCGGACTACCGGGCTCGGAGAAACGCCGATATGTGGGTATCCTCGGTCCGGTGTCCGTCTCCATTGTGGGGATTGTTCGGGGAGGGCGGTACTTCGCGGTCCGCTTCAGACCGTGCCAATGACACATAAAAGGAGATACCAGTGTGATATGGTGACTTGAAGTGCCTTCATATTAGCCTTGTTCTCCTATCGATCAACTCAAGCAGCTCGATTGTCAATTCTTGACAGGTTTTACAATGACTACAAACACGTTCAAACCAACATTCTCACTCCTCAACCACCGCGGTGCTGTCGTAACTGAGACAGACTTCCATGGAAAATACACTGTTGTCTTTTTCGGCTTTACCAACTGCAAAGTTGTATGCCCCCGAGCGATTGAGCGCTTAAAATCCGCCCTAGACAGTCTTGGACCTGAGATTTCCAAGCGAATCAACGCAGTTTACATCTCAGTCGATTCGGAGCGTGACACTCCGAGCACGCTATCCGATTTTCTTCATAAAAAGGGAGCATCGAACTTTATCGGCCTAACTGGCACCAAGGAGCAAATCGAATCTGTTCGACAAGCCTTCCATGTCTTTGTACAACATAAGCCAGACAATAGTGTACTGGAAGGCTACACTATTTCCCATACTGCCATAACCTTTATTCTTGGGCCGGACGGTCAAGTTGTTGATAACCTCAACGACAATCTCAATAAAGAGGAAGTCATCAAGAGACTGCAGAAAGTATTGAGTATGAATCTTGACGCAAAGGTCTATACTGTATTGGACCAGGAATCAACGATGGCTGAGTCTCATGGCAAAATGAGTAAGAAGCAAGTCGCCAGTGTAAGACATATTGGCAACCTGGCTCGCCAACTGAAGGGGGATTGGTCTCATATGATGGGTCGATGGGATCTTAACGACGGTTTCGGTGCCTACCGCTTCCAGCTTGCATATTCTTTTTATGCACTTGCTTTGGCACACTTTCATCGTTTGCCCGCCGCACCAGGTTTATTCAAATCTACTATGGAAAGGATGATCAACAAAATGCTGTCACCCGACTGTTGGTATTACTGGCGCGATGCGAGCACGGGTGGAGGAATTGCGCGAACCCCAAGGACTGAGGGTTGGGTTGATCCCGTCACGAAAGACAACATTATGTACAGCGCTTACGTTCAAACAATGGCTTTGTTATACAATAGTCTCTTTGACGATGCCAGATACCAAAAGCCGGGAGCGCTTACCATGACGTACGATCCAGTTCTGTGGGGTGACGGGGCTTTTACATTCGAATACGATCAAAACAGCCTAAACAACAAAGTGCATTGGAACATGGTGGAGAGTGGATTCCTAGGCGTTGCCTGTGAGCCTCATTGTGTTTTTCAAATCTGCAACCAGCCACCCATCTTGGGCTTTCGTCTAAGTGACGCCTTGAATGGAACCACTACCGCTCAAGAAGTGACTTCTGGATATGTGAAAGCATGGGAAGAGTTTGGCGGAAGCCTAAGTCAAAATGGGGGTTACAATACCTTTGTGTCTACTCACAACAAGATGTTATATCCAAGCTCTGGTACCGGTGGCGATTGTTGGGCTGCTCTGCTCATGCACGCTTGGAGACCCCAATTTGTCGAAGACAATTACCAGAAAAAGCGAGATGAGATGATAGAAAGGTTAAACGACGGCACAATCTCATTGAAAATGCCAGAAATAACTAGCAGTGCGTCAGCGGTCCCCCCCAGTCCATTTGCAGCCGATGCGTTTGGCTGGGTGGCTGCCCTCGCCGCGGAGACTGGTGATGAGGAGGCATTACATGGCATGCTCGCATATGCAGACAAGCACTTCAGCCCTGTTCAAATGAATGGAGGTCTATTCTATCCACGCAGGGATGAAATTTTTGATGAAAATGGGCAGTATGTTCAAAACACACCCATGCAAGGTAATGCCATCCTCCCACTTGCGCGACTCAATGTCTCCAAGGGTTTTCAGCGACTATATGAGAATCCATGGGGTCCCAACAACCGACACTACTCCGAGCCCGCGTTGGACGAGGTTGGGCAGACTATTGATGTTTACCGGGCTGTCTTTCTACCGAAAGAAAACATTTTGCAGTTTGATATTGCTGTGTTTGAACCTGGTGCTACCGGAAAGGTGGAATTAACACGGGTTTTTAACCGTGGAGACTGGACTCTTTACTGCGACACTCGAAAGGTTGCTTGGGGTGACAGTGCACAGCTCCTCGGCTCTGAGCCATTTGTAGAGGCCAAAAGCAACAACGGAAATTTAGTCATTTCGATTTCACATACTGAGATTATTGGTTTTCAGATGCAGTGGTTTGCTTCATAGTAAAATTACAATTAGTCTCTATTTATGTTACAACAGATTAAACCATTTTCAATAAATATATACTATCTTATCAACAGTGCAGCGGTAACAGAAACAGAAACCTCGACATAATGCCCAAGCTCTATTACATCCAGCCAGACTCGATGTGATTTGAACCCTAGTCCAACTCAACTACCCTGAACCGCCCGTCACCCGGGTCCACTCTTCTCTTTAATTAGGGTGAATATTGTGCCGACTGACAACGCTAATCTTTACTGCATCTGCAATTGAATTATAAATCAATGTACTGAGTATAAAAATCAGCATACAGCTTGCCCCATCCTCAGATAAAAAACATCATACTTCCACCAACTGGCATTCCCATTGTTATGGCATCTACAAGTCCTGTAAAAGTTTTACAAGCACCACATACTGCAATCACTGTGCGGTCGCTCTCACGTGCTATTCACTTATTCCAAAATATCTTAAACCTTCGAATTTTACGCACTGCTCATCTCTGCCCCCCGATCTCAACAGTCGTTGGACATCAAGAGGCAGAGATTGATATCGCTTTAGTTGAGCTTCCAGGAGGACATGTTATTGAGCTCCTAGAGTACTCATCGCCACCAAAGGCCGAGCAACAGGAACTTAAGCCTTATAGCTGGGATTTAGGCAGCTGGCATCTGTGTCTGACAGTTGAAAGTTTGGAGGAAACTCTACATGCTCTAGAGAGTGACGAAGCCGACTGGAGTCAGCTTACTGCACCGCAAGTATTGGAGCAAGGCCCTAATGCTGGCAGAAAAGTGGTCTATGTGCGGAACGAGGATGGTCTGACACTGGAACTGTTTGGATGAGGAAATAATTGCTGTGGATGCTCTACTTGACAATGGTATCCACAGTGGGGGATGTTCAAGGGCCAGACAACTGGGGCAGAGACTGCAGCGCGAATTTTAAGCTGTATTTCGCAGCAGGATTCAGACGAACCTTCCCCTGCAAGGTTAGATCCTCCTCGACAGATTTTACGTAGCCAGCAGCTGAACAGACGGAAAAAATAGATAGAGGTTTCTATATTATTGTTATTAAGCACAACTGATATGTTAAAGTAACATTACTATTTTCTCCAATGTCATTACTGTCCCATCTCGTGCGCCAATCGCAACCCAATATAACTGATATAATTAAACCACAAGTACCAAAACATAACGTATTGTGTCAATTGCCACTGCGGTGCGTTTATCTTTAGACTTGGTGTCCCAGAGATCAAGTCTGTCGGGGTATAGAAATAATACCTGCTGCTCTTCCCTGGTGTTCTCAATGATCTCAAGATGGTCAAGGGATCAATTGAAGATTTGACGCACTACACTTTTGGCAACTCCACCACAAGTTCTGCCCCCAATACAGCACCACCATCGTGGTCACTATGCTTAATGGCCTTCCAAAGTCAAACTTTGGCTTGAACGCGCGCTCAATTCAAGGCTTTGATAAGTGGTCACTCGAACGTCAACATATTGGGTACCCTGTAGTGGAGCGAGGAAACAACTTGCCGAATCGGCACCGACTGGGGATAACCTCATAACGCCAGACGGGGTTAACTAGACGTATCGCCGAGGAAGCCATATTCAAGTCTATTGATCGTCCTGAAGTGTCGATCTCATAATTTCAGAGGGCTATATAAGAGTTGGATTCTACCGCTGGTTAATCATATTCCAAGCTTTAACTCTTGTATTAAACTGAGGATTCAGCAATCAGCTTCAAAATTATCGCCATGTCTACCACTTCAGTCGACCCATCTTCCCCTATCGCCTACGGGCCATCTGAAACAGCTCTTCTCCTCCTTGATTGGTACACCCTGTTCATAGAGAAGGTTGCCGGTCCAACTGCTGAACCAGCGTTGAAGGTCGCAGTTGAACTCAGAAACTGGGCCAAGGCTCACAACATCACCGTTGTCCACTGCCTTATCGACTCAAACGGCACTCCTTTCCCAGCCTGCAAAGGCGTCGATCGCTTCCAAGGGCTCTTGCAGGTCATGAAGACCCTGGAGGAACCCGAACCAGCTGAACTTCGAGCGGATGACAAAGACGAGCTCACCTTTCACCGTGTGCCGGGCCATATCTCGGCGCTCAAGTCCCCAGGCTTGGTTGATTACTTGAAGAATAGGGGCATCAAGTCTCTTGTTCTCAGTGGTCTGAGCACTTCTGGCTGTGTTCTGAGAACGGCAGTCACAGCAACGGATGCTGAATTTGCAACAACAGTCATCAGCGACGCCTGTGCTGATGGGGATGAGGAGCTTCACCGGGTCATCATGGATAAGATTGTCCCTTCTAGGGGTCATGTGAAGAGTGCTGCAGAGTTTCAGAAGGAATTTGAAGGGGCTCAGGATGTTTGAACTGGATAACTGAGAGCTCAGAAATCCCTCTCTGGAATCATATCGCGATCTCATAGCAGTATATAGGTCAATAAATAAAGCCGCATAATATTTTTAGGACATCACACTAATTGTAAAAATGTTTTATTAAACCTGTATGCCGTGATGACATTCCAATGGATCTTCGGGGGTGGGAATAACATGTTCTAGCAGTTATATCCGTTAGCCCAATGATACTGGATCAAGCATTCCCCACTATGGAAAATCGGGGCTCTTACGGAGAAGATTCGATCGGCTTCAAACTGGAGATGTCTTTCCCTCTTCCTCTTTATTCCTGGAGCTTACTCGATCCTAGACTTACCCAGCTACAGCCAAATCATTGTTACAAGCTTGTGTCTATGCTCAACGTAAATCTGCATGGGTTCGCAGCGCACAAACCCAAATGGATGTCACAACTGTCGGCGAAAAAGATTCCGCTGTGACGGATCGGTTCCCTTTTGTCGCAAGTGCATATCATTAGGCAAGGAATGTCTTGGATATGGTACACTGTGGAGATGGACGGATTCTGTAGCCAGCCGCGGAAAGTTGTCTGGCAAAAAGCTACCTTTACACGACCAAGAGCAGGCATCATCAAGTCAGACAGACGCAGATGCGAGGAGACTGACTACAAACACTTCCAATCAAAGCATGAGCAGCAACTCTTGTCCAGGCTTGAATTTTAATGATAGCATACAACTTTCCGGCAACTTGACCGACCCTCTGTTCAGCGACATGAGCTCAAGCGATCGTTATTATTTATCGTATTGTTTGTCGTCTCCTGTTTGTCTCCGTTTGCCTTTTGCTGACAATGAGTTATCAGTTGCCAATGGTCTTTGTCCTCAGCTTGTAGCGATAGACCTACCAGGCCACAATCCATTCCCAAGATTGTTACCAATGGGGTTCTGCAGCCCAGTTCTGCAATACACGATGATAACTGCCGCAGCTCTACACATGTCCAATGTTCTAAGGCCAGACACCGACAAGTCGCTGGTAACACAAAATCACACCAATAACTGGGATCCATCTCGGAGAGCTATGATTGATGCATTGGCGGCTAAACAAAAGGCCCTTTACCTTCTCCGTATGGCATTTGAAGATCTGGAAACCCATGGACGTGATATGGTACTGACAGCTGCCATGCTTCTTGTCACCGCCGACATGATAGACGCGGGGAAACATGGCTTCAAGGCACATCTCGATGGAATAGGCTGGCTACTAAACTATGCTCAGCCGGCTACTAGCGTGGGCGAGATGCTCAAGGACTTTGTCATATCGGATTGTTACATGTAAGCTGTTCCTTGAGACAACGGAATTCTAACTGATGCATCAGCTTTTATGTGTTTGCCTTGACATTTATGGACCAGATTCCACAGTCTTCTCTTGCACTCAATACTACAATCGCGTCATCCGCTATTCACTATGCCGCCCGGAACAGTTTTATTTGCTGCCCTGCTGAAATCCTCCAGATTCTTTGGTCCACTTCAATCATCTTGCAGCGACAGTCGGCCAATAACAATGATGTGGATGGAACGGCTGCGAAAGGCCTTGAATTATTCACCGACGCCATGACTTTCAACGTTGAATCATGGTCTCAGGATGTCCAGCAAGTGCCTTTTGGTCGGCAGGTCACTGACATTTCAAGCCGGATACACACAGGATATACACATCAGATGGCGTGCTGTCTATACATCATGTACGCCGTTCCTTCAGTCAGTAACTTTTTACCAGAAAGTACAGAGCAGGATCTTGAACACGGGCTCATTTTCCATCTCCGTCACATCACTGATGAGGACCCCAACTTCAAGACATCGTTTTGGCCAACATTCATTGCGGGAGCTCAAACGAGTGATCCCAGTCAGCAAGCGTGGATAATGGATAGAATGAAAAGACAGTCACGTCTGTTTCCCTGGGGTTTTCTGTATACAGCAATGGACACACTCGAGCTTATCTGGAGGCAGCGGGCTAACGCTCCCGATGGGCTGAACTGGTTGGAGATCCTGAGAAGTCCGGAAGTGAGCTTTCTGATTGTGTAGGTAGACACTTTGCAAGGTCTCATAAGATCAGGTCTCTGCGACCTTAGCCACGAGCTCACTTGATGTAAATAGCTGTTCTTAGCAATACTCACCATTATTGATAAGTTGTCAACTCATCATGAGAGGCGTGTTATGCATTTTTCGTTAAACCTGTGTAGGAATTAATAAAGGCATTTGGTATTCCAAGGTTTCTCTCAATTAAATACATACTTCACAAGACTAGTCTATAGGCGACTTGAGATTGATCGGCCGCCCGCTACAGATCTCGCAGCCTCCTTTCCAGCCTTGGCTCCAAAAACAGCTCCTGAAGTCAGGCCACTTCCGCCAGGGTAATTCGAGTAGAATAGGCCCCCCACCATCTCTCCCGCAACATAAATGTTTGGCACTGGACTGCCAGTTGAACCATGGATCAACTGAGCAGTTTGAGGGTCAACCTTGACACCACCAAATGTGAAGGTGACGCCGCATGTGACCTTGACAGCCACATAAGGTCCCTCGTCCAAGGGCAGAGCCCAGTTGGACTTTGCCAAAGCAAGCTTCTTCGAGGAAGACTGTGTTGATAGTCCATCTCTGGTGGCAGGATCCCACTTCGCATTGGGGTTCTCGCGACGGTGAGCATAGACCGCTTCGTTGTATTCACGAACAGTGTCAATAAAGGCAGCCTTGTTTCGGAGACCACCTTTTGCGCACTTGTCGGCTAGCTCCTCCAGAG
Organism: Fusarium sterilihyphosum; assembly: GCA_013186845.1. NCBI lineage: Eukaryota > Fungi > Ascomycota > Sordariomycetes > Hypocreales > Nectriaceae > Fusarium > Fusarium sterilihyphosum. The sequence continues at coordinate 20,958 of JAAOAU010000654.1, forward strand.
TATTGGCAGTGATCCGCTCAACACGTTCCTCGCGGTACTCTTCTCCCCGCAGCCAACAGCTTGTTCTGGAGTCCCAGACCTGGAAAGCGAGGTGCTCGGGTTGTTGGAGGATGGCCCGACCGAACGTGGCATAGGTGTAGTTTCGAAGATCGACACCTTCATCAACGAATCTCTCCCCATCGACGTTGAGCATGAGGCCGAGAGGGTATCCTGACTTGGTGTACTCATTGGAGGCTTCTCGATCGCCCGTGTTGGGGTTAGCGTTGGCATCCCAGGCAACAGAGTGGCAGCCAGACCAGTTGCCCACAGCTTGCGCGCCAAGTTGTTGGATTGCCAGCCCCAAAACATCACCAGTGTTGTAAGGTGTCCCTCTGACCATGGCCAGGTCCCAGCCAGGTCCAAGGAACTGACTTCGCATCTGAGGATTCGACTCGAAGCCGCCAGCAGCTAAAATGACAGCACTAGCACTCAGTGTTCGTTTGGCACCATTAAGAGACACTTGAACGTCGTAGCCGTCATCAGAGGAATGCTTCTTCAGTCCCGTAAGGCCAGTTGACCAAGAAACTTGAACATTGTGCCTCTTCATGGCAGCAAGATAGTCCTGAATGAGACCCTTGCCTCCATCCTCGGTCTTCATGCACATGCCGCCCCAAAACTTGATCCTCCCATCAACCTCATAAGCTTGCCTGTTGAAGGAAAGTTGGAATCGTATTCCATTCGCAGCAAGCCACTTGATGGTAGCATTGGAGTTTTGGATAAGGCTCTTCGAGAGTTCAGGGTCTGAGCGACCCATGCAGACTCTGTCCATATCGCTTTGGAAGTCCTTCTCAGTATAAGGAGCAAGATCGATCTTCTCGGCTTGTTCCCTGGAGACGTTGTTGACGATTGGCAGGACGTCTTGGAGTCCGCCATGGGCGATTCGATAGGCGCCGGCGGTGAAATAAGAGTTTCCGCCGACCCAGTTCTCGGGGCACTTGTCAATGAGAAGAACGCTTCCTGCACCGTTCTGAGCCGCTGAGAGAGCTGCTGCAAATCCAGCATTGCCACTGCCTACAACTAGGACATCGACTTGCTTTGGAAGGGACATGGTAGCGGGACGACTTTGGTAGGGAATTGGGATAAATATGATACCTAGAATATGGTGTGTGATTGAAAAGGTAAAAATATTGTAAATAGGCCATAATGAAGAGTTTATATAAACTATCTCAATGCCTCAAAGAATGGTACTGTCGTCAGAACGCCACTCAAAACGCGGGGATTCATCCTCCGAGTTGACGACCAAGCCACTGTGCAAGTGCTTCCAATTGGTCTTGTTCTCCCGGCATGTGGCTGATAGTGGAGAATCAAAAAGACGTTGCGGAGACTAAGTCTCCGAGTGATGGCTCGGTTACGTCGGTAAAGACAAGACTCCACATTCCACTCGGAGCTTTCTCCTCCGGCCTACAAACCCCAGGTTTGCTTCAACTCTGCGTCCAAGATAGGCCCTCCGGCAACAAACTTATCATACATGTCATATCATTATCGCTCCACTGTTTTTCTAGACCCTGAATCATGTCTTCTCGGGACAATGACGTGATAATGGTTGCAGACGACAGAGCCAGTCAACGGCAACCCAAGTCTTTAGCAAAAGCGTGTACGGCCTGTCGGACCAAGAAGATCCGTTGCGATGCTGCGAAGCCTGAGTGTGGAAATTGTGCCAGTCACAAACGCGCATGTATCTATCGAAGAGAGACTCCGCGGAAAAGGTATGTCATACTGTATCAAGTTGATGCGTCTAATAAGTGACAGGCCTACCTTTTCGCAAATTGGTAAATTGCAACGGGACCTGGCAACTCTTAAAGTGTTCCTGTTGACTCTCAAGAGAAGTAGTCCGGAGGAGCGGGAGAGACTACTCAATGTAGCTGTCGATGAAGATGGAACTGTCAACTTGCTAGACTCTACTACTGACCCAGCTGAAAAGGCCTTATCGCGTATGGTCACAAGACACCCTATCGATAGAAGTGCCATCACACCAATAGTGTCATCAGACGATGAGCTGAATATTGCCAACTTTGTATCTGTCGATGATAGTGGCACAACAAACAGCTTCGGTCCATCGTCTGCTCTTCATAATCCTGCAAGGAGCGACAAAGGAACACCATCACCCCGCCAATCTACAACAATAGAGCATATCAAGAATGGATTAGTAGCCAATGCCGCTTTGCAACGGCATCTCGAGCACAGACTTACCAGACATGCAACAATTGCAGGAGAGCCAACAGAGCTTGCACTCCATCTGCTAAACTTACACTGGGCTCGTCAACATCACACTTTTCTGCTAACGTATCGGCCGGTTGTCATGCGAGACTTGGAATGCTCCGGTCCATATTGCTCTAATTTCATGCTAAATGCCATTTTCGCATGCTCTAGCAAGTTCTCTCCGCGATCTGAGGTCAGGGACGACCCAGATGATCCATCCAGCGTTGGCCGTCGCTTCTTCAAGCGCTGTGATGAGCTTCTCAGCAGTGACTCTCTTCTTACCAGACCACATATTTCAACAATTGTTGGACTTATTCTTCTGGGCTCGACTTATAATGCTCGTGGAGAGACCTCAAAAGGGTGGCTATACACAGGATACGCCCTGCGAATGGTTTATGATCTTGGTCTCCATCTTGATCCCAAGCAGACTACGGAAGATCCTGAAGAGATTGAGATCTGTAGAAGGGTCTTCTGGGGAGCTTTTGTCTGCGACAAGCTCCAGAGTTTGTACATGGGTCGTCCAGTGGCCATCAATCTGCGTGACTCACAAGTCTCTCGCGAATTCCTTGACTTGTATGAGGAAATGGAGCCATTTTATCCTTCAGCCTTGGCTACAGGCTCTTCATCGAGGCTCGATGAAAACATGGGCGATGCCATTCCGAGACATTCCGTTTCGACTTTCCAGCGATTATGCCTTCTCTCGAAGATAATGACAACAATTATCAATCGCTTCTATGTGGTTGGGGCCACGTTCTCAAACGCTCAAATCGATCTAGTAAGGATTGAGCAGGCCTTGCAGCAGTGGCGAGACAAACTACCGCCGGAGCTAGATTTCCAACCATGGTTGTCCACGAGCCCTGCGGTACAAACACCCAACATCATGGTTCTTCATAACGTCTATCATGCCCTTACCATTCTTGTCCATCGGCCATTCATCTCCGATGATCGTCTTCGATCCACTACCACGTCGGGACGGTCATGGGAGCAATGCACCGTTGCAGCCAGATGCATCACTAGTATAGCGTCAGTCTACAAGTCAACATATGGGCTTACCGGGGCTCCGTATGTGCTCGCGTACACAGTGTACGTGGCCTGCACAATACATGTACGCAATGCAGCTTCTCAGAGCCAGACGCGTGATCATTTAGCAATGCTCAAGTCTAGTCTAGAGTGTCTGGATGAACTATGTGCGGCGAACCCTGGTGTCGCAAAGCCTACAAGGAGTATTAGACGTTTAATCGAGGCTAACCGGCTGAATCTAATGACAGGTGTGTCTAAAATTCTACCTTGTGGTTGCTTGCATGATATTAACTTCTACGCAGAAGAAACAAACCCTCTTGAGCAAATAGACCTGTCGTTTGACTTGGATACTATTCAAGGCACGTTCTCGGTTGCTGACTGGTCCAACGCGGGATCTGATATGTTTCATATGGGAGATTCTGAGTACGGTCTACCAATTGACCCCCTGTTTGGTTGGATAAACGTCTCGACTACATTGCTAGAGGAAGAGACGCCAACTTTGAGCAGCACTCGGTCACTGCATCAACTGTAGCGGTAGCGGTAAATCCTCTTACAAAAGTAACTATAAGGCTTTATTGGGCATCTTCCAGTCTCTTTAACTGCTCGCACATATTGGTCAAAAACCCCTGGGACAATTTAGCTCGGGTTCGCTTAATAGTAAGCTTCTTCTTCTCGGATACAAAGAGAGCCTGCTTGATTTCGCTATTTCTCCTCATCTCCATACAGCTCTCCTTCTTGCTGGCTGCTACAAAACCAAGCCAGCATAACTTTTGCCCCGTTTCCACGCCTGAACCTAGTATTGTGGTAAGCGTAACCTCGACGATCGCGATTAGTAATGGCATAGATTGGTTATAAGAAGTCCTATTATGGCTCCTTAAGGTATAAGAAAGGCATGTTAAGGTATGTCTAATCTAGCTTTGCTTTAAGGACCCTGAAACTATAAAACATTAAAACAGGTTTTTAAAATAAAACTAGTAAAAGATCCCTAA